>VDFB02284432.1:0-164390 GCA_007258455.2 Sequoia sempervirens
CAATTTTTTTGTGTTTTTGATGCAAAGATGAAAAGGTACGATTTTGACAATAAATGGAAATAAATTTACTAAAAATCAAATAGCTCTGGAAATGCAACAATATCAATGCCAGTATCCTTTATTCAACTTCTCTATTGATTACAATGATACCCAGATGCATGCAATGAAAGAAATTTAGAATTTCAAGATTTTAAAGGAACCTGGTATTTTGCTGGTACAGAAGTACAGATCTGTACGGCCCAATTAATGAATGCTCTTCTCCTTCAAAATGATGATCTCTGAAGACTCCCAGCAAGTTAGCGCCTCCAAGGAAGGTATTCTGGAACCAGTGTGATAGGCGTTTCACCCAGATGAATGAAACACGTGTTTAGAAGAGAAGTACGGCCTGCTGTGCAAGTACGGCCTGTCAGACCAGCAATCAATTTGTACGGCCTTCACCAATTTCAATGTATAACCCTCTGTAAATGGTGCGCCCAAGGTAATCGATGATATCTGGATGCAAACAACTGATAATAACTGGAGATATAAATTCCTCTGAAGCTCTGTAGTTTTCTCTGAATAAGAAAACCTCTGTAGGCAATAAATCAAGTGATATTGCACACTCTCTGAATTGCTTTCCGCTGGAGATGGCTCGTTCTCCAAGGAATAACGAACTCAAACCCTAAAGTTTTCGTCCTCTGGCTAAGCCTGATCAATTTTCAATTCTCAAATGTCATAATGCCTCAGAAACCAATGCAAAACCCTCTTTATGCTGAAAAGTGCGATTTCCCTGAAAATAGGGTTTTAATTAAAATATTCATATTTTAATCTTTTAATAATTCAATAGTCTCCAGCCAAAATATTTTATAATATTTTAATTCTCAAACTGGCCCCTTTCTGATGATGGGCGCACCCCTCAAGGCAGGTAACTTAAGTTATAATTAAAAATTATAACTTTATAATATAATCATTAATTAATTAATATTTAATCAATACAATTAAATATTAATATTTTCCTCGTTACTCATCTGATTACCGATCCGTCTGATGCTGACGAACTCTGAAGTGATTCCGGATGCCGCCAAAGCCATACTGCTAAAAATAGCAGTGGTCCCACTCTGCCTGCCAGGAACTGCTAAAAATAGCAATTCTGCAAAATGTCTCTGAATGAACCCGAACGAAAGCCAATTGATCAAAACTGCCAATCTGACGCTGAGCCAAGCTCCGAAACGACCCTCTAACCACTCTGTCAGCCTGCGAGGGTCTCATGATAGGCCAATCTCACGATCACTGATGCTCGCCAAAAATGGGGACATGACAGAGTAGCCTTTTACAAACCTCCGATAAAATCCACAAAGACCCAAAAAACTTTTCAACTGAGTCAAGTTTTCAGGGGGTGGCCAATCAACTACTGCCTTGATCTTTTCAGGATCCACCTTCACTCCCTCAGCACTGATTATGTGGCCAAGGTACAGTAACTCCTCCATTCCAAATTCACATTTGGATGCTTTTGCGAACAAGCTCTTCGATTCCAGGATGCTAAGCACTTCCTCCAAGTGCTTGAGATGATCCTCCCAGGTCTTACTAAAAATCAAAATGTCATCGAAGAATATTAACACAAACCTTCTCGGCTACTTCTGAAAAACTCGGTTCATACAAGACTGGAAGGTAGCAGGAGCATTAGTCAACCCAAATGGCATGACTAGAAACTCAAAGTGGCCATAGTGGCATCTGAAAATTGTCTTCTCAACATCAGATCTCCTCATCCTAATCTGGTGGTAGCCCGATCTCAAATCGATCTTCGAAAAGAACTTGGCTCCATGTAGCTCATCAATGAGCTCATCTATCCTTGGAATGGGGTATCGGTTTTTGATGTTGCTTTGATTCAAAGCACGATAGTCCACACACATGCGCATGGTACCATCCTTCTTCTTCACAAGAACCACTGCTGAAGCAAAGGGGCTCTTGCTTGGGCGAATGAAGCCCATCTCCAAGAGTTCCTGAATGTTCTTCTCAATCTCATCCTTCTGCTCCTTGGGGTACCGATATGGAGTTGTAATTACTGGTTTAGCTCCTTCCTTGAGCTCTATGATATGTTCTGAACCCCGTTCAGGTGGTGGTCCAAGAGGTAAATCATCAAAGACCTTGCTCTTCTTTGCGAGTAGAGACTGAACATCAGGAGGATAGTCTCTTTTAGTCTCAACCGGACTAGCAGGAAGGATCATACATTCTGCAACCCACTCGGCTTGATCATGACGTATCAGCCTTGCCATTCTTTTGAATGACACAACCCGAGGACCCCCATTGGACATTCCTCTTAGAACTATCCTCTTCCCATCCGATTGGAACTTGAGCTCCATAGTTTGCAGATTTAAGGAGATCTCTCCAAGTGAACGCAGCCATTGAATGCCTAAGACGGCATCAGTATCTCCAATGCTGACTACATAGAAGTCATCCTTGACTTCGTAGTTCCCCAATTGCATAGTCATGTTTGAGATCTTCTTGGTGCATGAAATGTGGAACCCATCAGCAACCATGACCTTGAAGCCTTCAAACTCTTCTGTTTGCAGTCCCTTCTTTGCCACCACAACTTCATCAATGAAGTTATGTGTTGCTCCAGTGTCGATCAAAGCAACGATTCGCTGCCCCTTAATCGTCCCTCGAACCTTGAAGGATTCATTTCTTTGGAAGCTTGAAAGTTGAGCCAAGATTCCTCCACTTTCCTTTTCATCTTCGGACTCTTCTGGAGCTCTTTCCACTTCACTATCCTCAAAATCAGACTGCTGGTCTGAAAAATCAGAATTACTTTCACCAGCTGAATAGTACTCAATCTGATTAAATTTAACTCCCTTTGGGCAAACATGATCTTGAGACCATTTTTCCCTACACCGGAAACATAACCCCTTTTTTCTGAGTTCGTTCAAGGTCTCTGGATCCAATCTGGTGACATGGGGATTATGCCGTTTGCACTCCTTATGCTGAGATCTCAAAGGAGGTCTTTGATGAGGTCTTTTTCCTTTATCCCTTTTGTGAAAGGGTGGATTGGATTGAAACTTTGCCTTAGGAGCAGCCCACTCCATGTTTCTTGCCTTCTTCATGGCCTCCTATAGGGAGGGTGGATCAAAAGCTTTAATCCATCCCTTGAGTGGTTCCATCAATCCTTCACTGAAAAGGATCACCAATCGCCTCTCCGTGATTCCAGTGACCATGATTGAGAGTCTCTGGAACTCCGCTATGTAGGCATCAACTGTGCCATACTGCCTCAACTGCACCAATTCTCTGAAATGAATTTCAGGATCTTTTTTCTCAAATCTCTCGATGAGCCTATTGGTGAACTCATCATAAGTTGTGATAGACCGATGACCCAAGGTAACTAGGCCATGGTACCACCACTCGTGCGCCACCCCATCAAGGTGTAGCGAAGCGAACTTGATCGCCTCTTCTTCTGCCATGGGTCTGAGAGCTAGATAGTTATCCAGCTTCTATATCCAAGCTCGGGTTGAACTATTATCACTCCCGTCATAGTGTGGAAGTATAACCTTGTTGACAGCTTGATACAAATCCCCTTGCACTGATGTTCTTCTTTGCTCATGATGTCTCCCTTGTCCCCTATTCTTTCTTTTGTGATCCATGAAGTCATTATAGGACATGTCCATCTTGATGTCAATAGGGAGAGAATCATACTCCTCACGGCCAAGCCTCAACTGCTCCACGAATGAAGCATTTTCTTCAGGATCTGGCTGAGTGTTTACAGGTGCCAAGAAGGTGGGTTTGAATGGCCTGGCTGAGACATAAGTGTTGTTTGAAACAGGCCGAGCTGCATGTCCATCATGCTGGTTGGAGGCACTATGCTCTCCTCCATGCCCTGAGTTGTTCTATGGAGTTGTGTTCTGACTTCTGACCCACTTTCCCCATCATGAGAGATACCATGTCCATCAAGGCATCCATTTTCTTTTCAAATCTCTTTCCGGGACTTATCGATCTCTCTTCCCTTCCCACTGTCATCTCTGTTGTTGGTGAACCTCTCATTACCCCCAACTGATCTCTCACCTTCATGACGGGACTTCCTTTGAAGACTTCTTAAGAGGCCTCTCAAACCTCCTCAAGCCGTCAATCTCTTCTGAGCCCTCGAGGGCTGGAACTATTTTCCAACCTTCTTGTCTTCCCTTGCAATGTAATTTTCTATCACCTTGCGATGCTTTGCTCATTGTGGATGGTGGTAAGATCTTTGGCTCGAAGTACTCAATCAAATATTCCGGTTTCAAATTTTTTCATTTTTCAATAATGCCTTAAAACCAATGCACCTCGCTAAGGTTGGGGCAAAATTAAACCAAAACGATGCTGGAAGCAACAACCCCAACCGTATCAAAGGCCTCGTGACCTTCGATGTGGGCAAGGTGTGAGCATTAAGTTGGTGGATTCCAACCTGTAAAATAAGCTATAAGAACTCTGGAATCCAAGATGCGCCAAATAACGTGACGAAAGCATGTGGTCAGAGGATCCCTGAAATCTAATGTACTGAAAGCACACTCGACACCAAGTATGTGCTACTCAATCCAATACGGAAATGAGGCGACCATATGGCGGAGATAACAGAAATTACAATGCTTGAAAGAAATAACTATAATGCTGAAAGTACTCGACACCCAGAATGTGCTTTCTAACCCAGAATGGGAAAGTAGCTACCATAGGGCGGGGATAAAGGAAATACAATAGCAAATACTGAAAGTAGAGTTGAGCATTACAAATTGATAAAGCAAGATTATAAACTGCTGTCAGTACTACTGCCAGCTTACAGAATGTTAGACATTGCCTTGCTATCAATATGAATCAAAATGTAATAGAGCTGCAACAATATTTATAGAATTCCCTTCAATGAATAAGAAAGCTTTAATCAGAAACTGCACTTTTGAAAGCCAACCTGATAATCTGATTTTTGACAGTCTAGATTTCCACGTGCACGAACAGCAGCCAACTACACTATTTCATCACTAGTTGCTGTGTTGCAAGCAAGAAGCAATGCCCGAGCTAGGAGGCCTTCATTCCTCAAAGCGATCCAATACCATTCCGACAGAGTAACAATACTGTAGACCAAAGATGGTGAAAAGAGAACCCAAGGCTTCCTTTTATAATTTGCTGTTGACCTTCTCGAAACCCTAACCTTCTTTTTCAGAGTCAAAACCCTAATCCCAAGAGATGGCGTCCCTTTCTTCAAATCTTTAATTTGACTTCTTTTAATTCAATTCCTCACTTAAATAAAGGCGTCCCACTTAAGGCTTAATTTGACCTTAATAATTATAAAATAATCTTTAATGAAGGCACCACCCTCAAAAGACCACTTTTCAAAACAACATGAAGTCAATAGACTAGGCCAAGGGGTAATATAACATTAAAATATAATGTTATTTAAGTGAAATGAACTTATCTCTCTGAAACTGCATCCTGAAGCCAAAAACTGAATAAACCAATTGAGACAACTGAAGAGGAAAGTCAACTGTGCTGAGACCAACAGGCCCACTGCCAGAAATAGGATTTACTAAAAATAGTAAATTCCTGAAGATGCTCAGAATGCCAAGAAGAACATACCACTGCGAAGCTCTCTGAAAACCCATAAAGAATCCGCCATTGAAACAACCAACCTCGAGCAAGAGCATCCTTCAAAATAGGAAACCCTAATTTTACCTTCTGACTAGCCTACGGGTCTCCGGAATAGGCCAACGGTCACTGGAAAGATCAGGCTCGAGAAGGGGACATTACACAACTCCAGAAAATTACTAAAATGCAAGAAACAGAACTACATAAGCAAACCAAAGCTACAATGTAAACCTCACTACAAGTTCTCTCAATAACAAGCAAACTTCCCCACTAGGTGCTATCTCTCAAGCACGAAGTCAAGCCAAAGCTAGGAGGCATTCATTCCTCGAAGCAATCCCAGCACCATTCCAGCAACATAACAATTATGTAGACATAAGATGAGAAAAAGAAGATCTAAGGCTTGCTTTTATAATTTTGAAAAGACCCTACAAAAGCTTCTAGAAGAGAAACCCTAATTTTCAAATTTGAACTACTTTTCCCTCCAATTTGGGCGCCCCTTTTCTCAAGGTTCAATTTTGATTTTATTTTAAAATCCTCTCTTCATAAAGATGGCGTCCCTTTCTTCAAGTAGTATTTTGAACCTTAGAATATAATAAATCACCTCAATGAGGCGTCCACCCATGAAGACCACCTTTTAAAATAACTTAAAGTTCAATCACTAGGCTAAGGGGGGGTCAACAGTAAAATATAATATTAAAATGACTGTATTAAAATAATTTGAACTTATCTCTCCAAATGTGCCCCAGAGCCAAAAATGAACAAGCCAACTGAACTGACTGAAGAAGAAAGCCAACTGCACTGGAAACCGCATGATCACTGCCAAAAATAGAATTTACTAAAAATAGTAAATTCCAGAAGATGCCTGGAATGCACCGCATGTCACACCGTTGCGAAGCTCTCTGAAAACCCAGAAAGAATCCGCACACTGCACTCCCAACTTCGATCAACTCCAACCACCAAACGGGAAACCCTAATTTTACCTTCCGAGTAGCCTACGGGTCTTCGGAATAGGCCAACGGTCAACAGAAGTCATCACGCTTCAGAAGGGGATATTACATATTCATGTTTAAAAAACTACAAACATTAAAATAAAAGAATGATTTCTACTTTTCTAGCTGACTAATTTTCATGGTAATATTATAAAGTGTGCATTTTTTAAGAAAGAAATTTGTGTCAAAAGAAAAGTCAAATATCTTCATGTGAAATGTCTACTACAATAAATTGGTTTGACTTTTCAAACTTTTTTAATCATGGTTAATAATAAATGGCTTTCGCTTCGGAAACATTCCAACCTGCCGCAATCTTCATCAAAATGGGTAACCCTCCCCAGTTTCAGTCTTCGCCCTTTGTCGCCGTTCCTTTTCACCGGCTCCCAGAGCCCACCGGCCGAGCCGAATTGAAATTTCCGGTTGCCCGGTACCGAGGGTTCCCATCTTCTCTGCAGTCTTCCAGCCCGTGTGAATGTAAACGCAGCCTAATGTTTATGCTGTTTCCGCGATGCCACCTGGCATCGCATCCTTCCAGCCAATATCTTTAGCGTACTTCACGTAAGACCATTATTTTGAGATTCGGGATCGCTTCACACTATGTTCAGAGCACATCATTACTACAGGTAAATTCTCCTGAGTTTAAAAATGTATTAACTTTTCTATTTTTAGTACCAGCCCGGATAAATTCTGTGGCTTAGATGCAGAGTTTTTCTTTGCATGTCTGGATATTCCTTCTGGGTTTTTCGAGACCTTCGCGATGATGTAACATGCAAGACGAGGCGACCACTTTCAGAGTTCAACCTTCCGAGGCTATTTTTAGGGTTTGCATGTCGAGATTTCTTTTGCATGTCAGGTGATTCCTGATGGGTTTTTCGAGAGCTTCGCGATGGTGTGATATGCAAATGGAGATTCTCACTCAGTAAGGAACTTGCTATTTAGCAGATACGTCCCGGCAGCCGCTTCCCAGCACTTCAGAATCACGAGCTGATTGCAATGCAACAGAAACGAAGACAAACAGAGAACATTTGATATGCATGCAGAGAAAATTAGGGTTTCCAGCTTTGGGACCTGAAAAGAGGTGCAAAAAGTCAAAATTTTCGAAAACCGGTGTAAACCACCGCGATCAGCATCATTCAGGCTATCTGCTGGTGAAATTTGAAGTCAAATGGAGCACTTACTATTTATAGTAAGTCATTTTGGAAACAGGCTAAAAATAGCAAGTCAGGCGCATGCGTTGATGTCGACAGAGAGGTCACGTGGTGAGGAGCGCCTCATTCGAATTTCAAATCAAACGGAGCTGTGGAGGTACCAGAAACGAGAGGTTACTATAAATAGCAAAACACTTCCCAAAATATGCTATTTTTAGCAGGTCAACTCAGAATGGCATTGTCGACAGATTGTTGAAGTCGTAAGGATCCGGTGTTCAAAATTTCAAATCAATCTGAGCTTCAGAGATGCATGTAATGTCCCCTATCTGTCGAGAACACTTAAACCCAAATCTTGCATTCAAAGTTTTTCTCAAAGAGACATTAGAATGTTAGAGATCAATAAATTTCAGTGATGATAACCTTTAAGACCCGAGATGATATAAATATTTCATTCTTGTTAAAGGAGTATTTATTTCCTCCTGGTCACTCATTATGAATAATTCCTTTGTAATATATTTCATGAGTACATTAAATATTAAACATCTCTCAAGATCTCATGGGTGGATTCTATTATACCATTTAATATCATAGTGAATAAACAGAGTCATTATTTATAAGGCTCAATAATTGTTGCAAGCATCATTATTGGATAATCGCAAATAATATATATATATATATATTTATATATATTCAATATGTATTAATTTCCAACTATCACTAAATTCTTAATTCATTTACCAAGCATTTATTTAATTGCCTTTGATTGACTTTCATTAACATGTATAATATTACCATTTCAAAATAATATTGTTAATAATTCATATGCATAAATATAAGCTACTAATTGATCCACATCTTGATTTCGTAATGTATTTACTGATTAATATTTTATTCCAAAAAGTACTTACTAAGATTTCATTATGAATTGAACTGATTATTATTTTATTTCATAAAATACTTATTAAGCCCTTATCTACAACCTTATATATTCACTACACTAATCAATCATATTCAGAAAGACTTACCTTGTTTGTTGTTGTCTGCCTGTATTACTTTTCCAAGATATCACAGGTCTTACTTACTGCCCTGCATCAGATTAAAGAAGATGTTGCTGGCAGTATATATACTTTATCTTCCCATCGATAGCTAGAAGACTTCTAGTGCCAGCGATTTAATATGTTCTTCCAGCTGCTGATGACCCTTTTTGGTTTCTCTCCCCTACGATTGAAGATTTTGTTCTCTTCTATTCCCGTCTATTCTTCTGCGTGCAAAATTTATTTCTCCATCATTTTTTTTTTCTCCCGATTCTTATTCTCCTTATATCTATATATATGATATCACTTTATTTTGGAAGAGTCATAACCTACCAATACCACCGCTGACTTTTATGATTTAGTTTTAATTTAAATATATTCCTTCTTTAATCACATCTCTTCATTAGGTAATGCTGCCTTCTATTTCCGAGTTTTGTCTTATAAAAATATATATTATTATTTTATATATTATCTTTATATATTGTTTTGATATGATATTTTGTAAATATTTATATTGTTATATATTTGATAATTTTTATTATTATTTCTTCTTATAACTTCAATATGAACTTGTATATTATATTTTGTGTATTGTATGGTATTGATAATTGTCAGATTTATTATTAATACTATATTTATAATTATAATATTATCAAATTATATTTAAATCGTAATTACTCGTGTTTGGATTTTGATAATTATTTGTATGTTATTATTTATGTCTTTAGATGCTTTATAGCTTAGTGTTACAATTTCGGGGGACATGACAATGCAGGAATCAAGAGACTTACTATTTATAGTAAGAAGCTGGCGAAGGCGAGAAAAAGTGACTAAGTGATGAAAATATCCTGCTTCGCCTTGAATATGCACCCTCTTCATAGATTGATGAGAAAAAGTTCTAAGTCTGAGGCCTCATCCTGTATCAACATGAAAATGCGCCCTCAAGGATGAAGAAACATAAAAAATTCTCTAAGTCTGAAAGATATCCTCCAGCACAGGTGAAATGCGCCCACTCCAGCATGAGACAAGAGAAAAATTCTCTAAGTGTAAAGTTCATCCTGCTCCTATGGCAAAATGCGCCCAGCTCAAGGTCTCATGTTTGAAAATTTTCTAAGTATAAGAATCTCGTCCTCCTCACCCATCAAAATGCGCCCATGCAGCAAATGGTCAAAGAGGTCAACAAATTTCATCCTCCACCACCCTCCGAATGCGCCCAGCTCAAAGTGGATGACTTCAAGAAAAAAAATTCTAAGTATGAATATCCTCCTCACCCCCCTAAATGCGCCCATCCTTCAGGCATGGCAAAATGCGTCCATGCAGCAAATTTTCATCCTGTAGCTATGCCCAAAATGCGCCCAAGAGGAGTTAACAAGAAAGAGTCAAAGAAGTCAAATATTTTCATCCTCCTAGAGGCATCAAATGCGCCCAAATGAGGGCATGTCAAGACAAAAGTAAAGAAGTTGAAGAGTCATTCTTCTCTCTCCTTTGAATAGGCCCATGCAAAAGGAATCTAAGACGTGCTAAAGGGGTAAAGTTGATGGGTAGAAATATACTAAGGGCGTTGAAAAGGCAAGTCCTTCATGACATTAAAATGCGCCCAAGTGTATGAAGTGTGAAATGAAATAAATTACCAAGGCGTGGAAATAAGATGTTAAATCCTTCACCATGTGTGAAATGCGCCAAGGTAAGATAAGGGGTGGTGAAACAAAATTGATAAGTGAGGCGTTCAAAGTGTTTTATTCACCTTCAAGTGGGATATGCGCCAAGTACAAGATGATAGTGCTAATATGCTAGGCGTTGAAAATGCCAAGGTGGGAGAGATAATACATGCCTAGGCGTTGGAAATTGCCAGAGGAAAAATAAAATATGTTAAGTGTGATGTGCTTTCAAGAAATATTTTCTAAGAGAAGTGGATGAATTCTTCTCACCACAGGAGGATGAAATAAAATTCTCTGAGGCAAAATTTTCAAAAGTGTTGAGTGATTCAAAAAATTTCTAAGGCAAAAAAAAATGTTCTTCCTTAGGAAAAACGCTTAAGTCTGGTGAAGTGAAGAAATCTCCTAAGACATGAGCAAAATTGCCAAAGATGAAGTCGAATGATGCCAGCTGCACAGGGTCAACGAAAAATTTTCAAGTCAGAGCAACAAGAATCATCTGCAGATATGAAGGATGGGATTAAATTTGTTAAAAATTATTTTTCCAAGGTTCAAAATTCCAGAAAATTAAATGAACCCGTTCGTTGTGTACCCATGCATTCGACACGTTCTGGAGAAAATTTTCTTCTGGGTATTGAAGATTATCGATGAGGAATGGATTTTAAGGTCTTCCACAGCTTGCCAAGGATTCTGAGGTAAAGATTTTAAATGGGCACCAGGTTGGTGAATTTCCTAAGGGAAATTTGAGAAATTTCCTAAGGCAAGGGAAGAAATGCTTGTGAAGATAAAAATATGCCTTGGCGGACAAATTTGAAATTGAGTGCCTAGATGATTTTTGATCAAATTCCTGATGAAAGCATTTTTCTCGAGTCTAAGTTGGATGAACTATCAGAAGTGAAGTACGCCCAGGCAGAAGACAAGATGGGTTGAAAATTTGGCTAAGGCATGAAGAATTTGAACGCGAAGTTGGCTAGTGAAGGCAATGAGCCCTTGGAGATCAAAGCGTGAAAATCAGGTAAGTAAGGTGAGTTTATAGTATGAAATGTTCTAATTTTCTTCTACTTGCTTGTTTTGCAGGAGAAATGTTGAGGCCAGAGCACGATGACTTAGAGTGATGAAGCAAGTGATTCAAGACGACATCTCAACCTCAAAGGAAGAAAGTTGCAAGAAAATGGCTAAGTGTTGAGACTTAGTATAACTCAAGATGGAGAAAAGAGTGGAAGTTCGAGCAAACTTGAAGAACAACGTCAAGAAGAAGATCGAGAATAGTGTGAATGCGTCTACAAACGGAATCTTCCAGAAGGATGGTGGCCATTAATGGCTCATTTATTGCCCCACTCTCCATTATGGCGGTTTTTAGGGCGAATCTTGTTTAGGGCTGAGGTGGCACAATCTGGCCACCCGATTGTAACTGAGCCGTCCGTTGGACTTGGCCATCTATAAAAGGGGGAGTCCCCCTCATTTGTATCTCATTAGACATAGAGAGTAGAAGTAGACATTAGAGTAGAGGGACAACTTAGAAGTAGCTTAGTATAGATTGATAGTGTAGTTTGAAGAAGAGGGAAAGTTTTCCCTTTGAAAACTTTGTAAGAAATTGTTGTGAACACTCTCTCAATAAAAGAGTTTTTCATTGATGGTGAATTTCGTCTTTGTTGTGAGTAGCTAGCAAGGTTTCTTCGTCCTTCCGATTCAAATGGTAGCGTAAATAGTTCTAAGTAGAATAAGTTTCATTTCATGCAAGCAGATAAATAGCAATGTGGAATGTGGTGTTTGATCTAAGCAACTTCGTCTATCCATACCACTAGTGTATTTGCTGATGGTGAATGCGCCTTGTGTGGTCAACTGGAAACGTTTGGGCCTAACTTCAATCACAGTTTGAATGGTGGTATGCGTCGTTGTGATGGTATCTTCATGTCAAATGGTGGTTTGAACATCTTTAGTCATCTCCCTTGAAGATTGCACCAACTCTGTGGAGGCTGTCCGAAGCGAGGCAAAGCGAGCCTGGTTGAAGTTTGCTGAAGTTGAACTCCATATGTCACACTTAGAATAGATTTAGAATCTCTAAACCCTGCAACCCATTTAAATTCAGTACTTTCTGGTTAGAATAGGAAACCAGCACTTCATAGACAAATCTTTTGAGCATTCAAATTCCTTTCTCCACAACAATCCCGTAAGTCCCCTTGAAATACCAGCAAATCACATCGAGCCAACCGAGCCTATATTCAGACCGAAGAACCTTGAGTTAAACGCATCTAACTTTCTCGCAATCTTAGCATGTCGATACTTTGATCAAGAGAGAATAGGGTAGCCGCTATTTAATTTTATTCTCAGGTGTTAAAAACACATCAACAAAGGATGTTTAGCTGGGTGAAATGGGTGAATAAGAGCTAAAAATGAAAAAGAGAAAGATGTTTTTTTGACTTAAAATGCTGCCTGGGCATTTTTCCTCCCGAGCAAGTGTCTGAGCTTGAGACTCTGGAGTCCAAGCTTGAGACTTGGTCGAGTACTCGTCAAGGCTTGCAGAGACTCAACTCATGAGTTTGCAAACTGTGGTAATAGCTAAGAGAGATTATTGAAGAAGATGTCATCCATTAGTAATTTGTCAATCTTGTTCTCTACTTCATCCTTGATGTGATGTGGGATATGATAGGTCGTTGCCACATGGACTTCGTGTTTTCTTGCAATAGAGTGCAAATCTTACCAATTTTTGCCAGTATCTTCTTAATATTGGCATGGGATTCAACAAAAAATATCGTAGCTTGAACATTAGTCGCGAAATCCCAATAATCACCAATCTCAATGGCATGGCCATTAGGTAGTGGGGTATTGCAAGTGTGGATGGCTTGACCCTTGGGCATGAGGGGATCATGGGGAAGGTATTAGATGTGGTGATCGTCTTAATGTTTGATATTATGGCATACAAGAATAACCATGCAAATAACAACCAACCATTAAGGGGGAAATTGGATAGAAGGTTAATGGTGGTATGGATAGTATGGGGAATGAATCCAATGCAAAATATTCAGAGAAACACAATCCAAAAGTGGTATCAACAATGTGTGTGAATGTTTTTCTTGACAGAGGTACCAAGTCAAAGGTGCAGTAAACAAAAGCTATGGGAAGATGTGTGGCAAAAACAAATTTTGGGGAGTTGAACCTTGCTTGGTAGAGGCCATGATGGAATGGAGCAAGTGGTGACAATATAGATTGAGAAAGTATAGAGTGGCAAAATATGTGAGAGGAATTGGTAGAAACATTATGTTGGAATGCTTCAAGTAAAAAGGACCATGATAGACGATGCATGTTAAAGTGAACTGAGAACCAAACCGTTAAATGGTCAATGAGGGAATCATGGAATGGAAATGTATATGTAGGTTTATCAAAATGGAAAAATGATAAGGATGTGTGAGATGTGAAGGGTAGGTGTGGTGAATCCAAAATAATAGGAAATGGCAAAAAAAATTGCATTGTGGAAAGACTGGACCAATTGATGCAAATCACAAATGCAAATAATGTAATTAATTTTTCGAATGGTTAAGACATTCATCTATGCTGATAGAGATTTCATGGGTATCCATTCGCTACACTTAATTGGCATCTAAAGGCGAATTTCTAGGGGACATGATATTTTCAATCTCTATTGTGTTGATACATCAGGTGGTAGTTTCTTTATGTTCCATAGGATTGGTATGTAAGTCCTATTGTTCATGAGATGTATGATGTACATCATGGCTCTGTTTGTACTTTTTTTGTTGGTGTGAAAGGATTTGCTAAACATAATGGTGCACTTGTTAAATGCATTGCAAGAACTTCTCTACCTTGCCTACTTTTTTCACCTAAGAGTCTGTTTGTATGCTTATTAGCATGTAGTAAGCAATGTTAAGGGGCATGATTACCTAGAACCCAAAACATTTCTAAAATGAACTATGCCTTATAGGATTGTGTAGGACCTTGTTGTAAGCATGCCAAATGAAGTGAAGATTATCATCCTAAGTCTGTGAGTGTGCACTATTGTACATGTGCAATGAATGAGTAAGTTATGATTGACTTCTATTTCCCATCTATTTGAGGATGCAATTTTGTAGATTAGTCCAATTGATATCTAGCATCTCCCATAAGGACTACCAAATTGGCTAACAAACTGTAGATCACAGTTAGACCTAATGAAGTTCATAGTGAACCCAAACATGGTTGAAGAATAAGTACACACTGTTTGGTGTGCTAACACTCTTCTTAAAATTAACCATGGTTGCCATCTTTGAAAGTATATCCACTATGACAAGCACTAAATTTATGTTGGTGCTTTCTTGTAGGCAATCTAGACAAGAAATACATGTTGATAGATTCCTAAGGCTACGATGGAACAAGTAATGTGTATAGTGCCTAAATTTCTTGTCTGTTGGCTTGTTGATGCAACATGGAATGCACAATTTGATTTTTCCCTCTATGTCTTTGTGCACTAGGCCAAAAGAAATGTTGTTGGGGCACAAATAAGGTTCTTCTCACTTTTTAAAAATGTCCTACTATCTTGGATTAGTGCATTGAGATGAGCCTTTGGTGTTGATAGGAACACAAAGATGCCTGAACTTGTAGAGAAGCTAGTTAGATAGATGGAAATCAGCATTCTATTCATTCTATGCAAGAGTTGTATAGGTGTGCATGAAGTTTACATTTGTTGAGTAGAGGGAAACCTAGTCAAAGGAGTAGTGGATGCGAGTCTCAAGCGCTATGATTAGCATATGGACAAGAAGATGGCTGAGGTAATCCACAACCTTGTTATCCTTTGTTTGCTTGTGTTTGATCACCAAATGGAATTGGTGCAAGTAGATCATCTGTTTCATATGGTGTGCCTTCTTCAGCTTGCTTTGCATATAGTAAGTAAAGCAATTGGTGATCAAAGTGAATGGTGGTTTCTTTCCTTGGAATGTAATTTCACTATCATAGTTCAAAAACATAGACTTGGAAAAAAATTTATAGACCCAAAATTTGACTAGGACTTGGGACTCGTCACATCTTACAAACATTAAAAACACATAAATTTGTAAAATAATCTTAAAAACAGGCATAAAACTGAATTTAGAGAACTCATAACTAGTTTTCCTTCATTGGTAGATCAAAAACACAAGTTCAATATACATCAATTGTAGTCCTGTAAATCATATAATAAAAATTACAATTTTCTTTTGATGATCTACAAATTTCTTTTACAACTAAAGCATCGAGGTGGCTGTATGGGTGCCTTTGAACTGGATGGTAATGCTTCTTGTTGAGGAACAATATCATCCTCAATATGAGCCTTGGGCATAAGATATGCATCCGTTGATGCCTCTATTGATTCCTTGCCTTTTGTCTCCTCACTTGTCGATGCATTTGTTGCCCATTGTGCCACATCCCTCTTGAAATCAGCAATATCATCTGCAGTAAACATGTGCTTGACATCCTCCACAATCCAATTTAAAATATAGATCAATGTCATTGAGATCAATTGCCTCATATTTTCTGCCCTACCACCTTCTTCACAAATAGACGAGGGTTGTTCAAGCACGTTTGAGTCCATTTGTTTTAGTTTTTTGTGTGAGTGGCTTCAAATGAGCTCTGATTACGTTCACACCTAAAAATGTTATAGTGTTGGGAAACAATGCGGACGGTAGGGTTTCGGAGATTAGATGCCATTGCACCAAAATCTTCCTACCACAAATTGACAAGGACAACATTTAGAACTTTGTAATTAACATAGTAAACTTAAATATAAACTAAAACTAAAACTTAAATTTAAGTCTTGGTTAAACATATATGATTTATAACCTAGATGTATAGTTGTTCTCCTTCTAATGCTTAAAGGTGAAGAAAACAACCTCCCCTTTGCTTCCTTCTAAATTTGCAAGTCATCATAAATGATGTCTCTTGGTTCTTTGTCATGTAGTATCCTTTCCAAACATGTGTCGAGGCCATCCATAACCTTCAAATCTGCCTTGAATGATCTAGCATAGAATTTGTTTTTTCTCAAATAGTAGGCAGCAGCACGAATGTGTTGGTGGAGTTGTTTGTTCCACCTCCAATCAATAATATGCAAATTAGGTTCATATCTGTTTTTGTTTGACCCATATAAATGTTGGATGGCCTCATTATAGAAAATCCATGGGGTTTTGGTTCCCATCCACCAATGGTAGAACCCTAATCAATGACTCTTAACGGTTAAATCAAAAGAGTATATAAAAATAAAATCAGAAAATCACACAAAATCAGAAAAATAAAAATGAAATTAAAAAATCAGTTAACTGTAAAATGAAAAATTAAAAGAAATCAGAAAATTTTAAATCTAAACTTACCTTGATGATCTCATCTATGTGTTTGGCAACCAAATGGTCCAAATCATTAAAAAGAGTCTTCATAATGCTCTCCCTGTTGGGTAAGGATTGTCTAACCACTTGTGCTCATAAACATCCACTTAACATATGTCAATAAAGCTACAATACTTTGCAGTGTGATTAAATTGGTGGCCAATTGTGTGACTCCCAATCGCACTCGCTCTGTTCTATTGGGGTGCCGTCTCATAGGACCCATGTGTGGTAGTAGATGTTTTTAATAATGTTCCTTGTGTCTTCTAGCACTGTGTTGAACCGTCCAAGTTTGCCTATATCTTTAAGGAAAAGGTCAATGCAATAGGTGGCACAAGGGGTTGTGAAGAGTGTAGGGTGCCTCACTTCAAAAGTCTGGCAGCTGCCACATGCATTTGCATTGTTCATCACAACCTGCTCAACATTGTCCATACCTACCTCCATCATCACCTCATTCAACATGTTGCAACAGTCTTGACATGTTTCACTTCATTGGAGGCATCAACTAGACTTTAGGATCATCATTTGTTCACATGAAACCATGAGGAAGTTGATTAGCATGCGATTTCTACCATCCATCTACCTATTTGATAAAATAGTGCAGCCCGTCATTTTCCAAACCTCCTTTTGTACTTGAACTAGAATGTTTGTATTTTTCACTGCATTCTCCAACAATGGCTACTCAGCTCAGAAGGGCTCATTGCTATGAATCCATTTCCTTCCTCGATCAATGCAGTGACAAATCCCATCCAATCAGGGCTCCTTGCAACATTAAATGGTATGTTGTTGCAGTACCAAAAATTGACACATCCGAACTTGGCCTCATGATGCTTTTCTTGATTCAATGCAGTACCTTCCAACAAAGGTTGCTCACCAAGAGTGTTATGAGGAACAAAAAATTTGAAAATGACTCATGTAATTTTAGATCCCTATATTTGTGGGCTTATGTAGATGAATACCCCACTAAATTTCTCTCTAACCCTGTAGAACACATGACAATTGTCAATGCTTCAGCTGCCCTCTTTCTTCTTGGTCACAAGATGAAAGGAGAGCCTTAACCTCTTCATCCGCTGCATTGTGTAGTGCAACATCTCGATCACTGATTTGTGTAAGGTGATATTCGAGGCAATTGATGCCTCCTTTCATACATAGTCCACAATTGTTACATATTACCAATCTTGGCACTGTACCTGCTATGCCATGTTTCCAAGCAAGGTCATTAGGCTTTCCACCACTTTTGTTGCTTGAATATGCCATTTTTCTTTCAAAAAAATTAAAATGAAACCCTAGCAAAACAAAGAAACAAAAAAAAATTGAACAAAAACCCTAGTAGCTATAAAAATAAATGAAAATCAGAGACAAAATACAAAAAATGTAAACTCTAGCAGATAGAATGAAGACAAAAACAAAAAAAACAAACTGAAAAAGTGTTACCGTGCTACATACTTGTCAAATGCAATCTACAAAAGAGAATCAAACTGAAAAAGTGTTATTGTGTTACATACTTGTCAAATGTAATTGACAAGTTTGGTAAAACTGATCAATGCTGACTCTAGGTTGCTTGCAAACAAATGCTCAATGCTCAAATATGTCAAAAGGTTGAAAACTCAAAAACAATTGTGCAAAATATGACAAATTAAATTGTTTTAAATGGGTGGACTGATGTTTTCTAGTGTGGCAAATTTTTCCCATGGAATTGTGAGTTTTCGTAAATTTTGAGCAAGTGCTCGCCAAAAACTCATAGACAATTTTTTGGGTGAGTTACTCAATACACTGATTTTCCTTCTGAGTTCTTGCTTGAGTTTTTCAACTAGGGTCACCTTTGCTTGACATCTTGCATGATGACATATAGTTTTCTCTCATAGGCGAGATAGCATTGAATTATGCTGTTGAAGGTTTTTGAATGATATATGATCAAATGTCCATGCTGAGTGACTATTGTGCCAAGGGCATGATTTGATTCACTAGTTTTGATCTCAAAGGGCTGATTGATATCTATCATGGCCAAGACTGGTGCAACTTGACTTGTTTAAAGGCATTGGGTTGTGCAAGCATTCGCTAGAAAGTGATCGTAGGGTGCATGTTTTGATTCAACAATCATGATTGTGAGAGAATTTAAAGTCTAACATGCTGTTGAGATTTGCAAATCATAAAAGCATTGAGCTTTGTGAAATTGCTTAGAGTTGGCGTATCCTGGATTTCTTTGAATCTACATGTATATTGGTACAACTCATGATGTAGAAAAGTTATTGTATTTTTTTGGTGTCAAATGGTGCGATGGCTTTGTCGTTGCGCCAAAAGATCGACCTATTAATGCCCGATACAAACACCAGATTTATACAAGATCCAACGGAGGTGGTTAAGCCATGTCATGAATGCAGAGAGCAGCGTTGAACAACCAAGGGGTTGAAGGCACCAACCTTCCAACAATCCGCCCCCCCTAGTGTGATCATTGGATTTGAACCCGTGGCCTCGCTCTGATACCATTGTTGAACACCTAGAATACTGAGAGGGGGGGGGGGTGAATTAGTATTCATTGAAATTTATTATCTTTATCAACTTAAACATGTATTCAAAGCATCTTACCAAACTTGCAGAAATGGAAAAGAACAATTGAAGCATGAGTCACATCAATAAACGCAAGAAGCCAGATTTACATGGAAAACCCTTGGAAGGGAAAAAGCACAGTGAGGATTAGCTCACAATATATTATAACTGGTTACAATGGATTACAAAATGGAGGACTCACTGTCCAAAAAGAAAGGCTCACTACCCAAAGGACTCACTGTCCAGAATAGAAAAGAGAACAGAAGAATGGCTCACTGCTAACAATGCATCTGCAACATGCTGAAGATACAGTTCCATTTAAGCTCAGAAAACTAACTTTACACACTTCATACTTCACCACTATCACCTTCGCACTTTACATCACATCTCACACACAATCTCTACATCACCATTCACATCCCTCATATCACTCACTAAATTGACCTTCTATATATACATACATTTTCTGCAAACAAACATATCATCAATTAGGTCGGCCTAATTAGATGAAACATATAGCACCATGACCTATCGGCACAAAACTCCAACCCACATACCTTGCGAAAGAAACCAAAATGTGTTCTTCACCAAGATAGGTTGGTATGACTTCACCAAGATAGGTTGGTATGACCTATAATTACTCCCATGAATTTGCTCGTCATAATTCAACTCCGCACAACACCAAAACCCTTAGGTTGACACCACACAACAAAATTGGTGAAGCAACAACTGAATGAACCAATTGTTCATCCACAACTCGACAAGTGGACCACCAAATCACTTGCCACTTTGAGTGCATACACTTCTCACATCCTCAAACACTTCCTCAAAACCGCACAACATAATAATCATTTATGGTGGAATGCAGAGCATTCCAATATGCACTCTGCACCTGTAACTCAGCTTCTACTAAGCTCGATACTCTATCATCAATATCTTCGATTGTGGAAGACATAGAATCCTGAAACTTCGGATATAGATACCTTCAATACATACCATTATTATCTCAGAAACTGCATGACAAGATGATGCAAAGCAAAGCAATGCAAACCACAAAACTGTTCCTCTGTTATATTGAAAATGCATTGGGACTTAGCCGATTTCCTCAAACACACTTGGTCTACTTCTAGACTACATATATACTGATATACCATCACTTCTACAATGGGTTGCGATCAATGACAACACCATACACCATCATGCTCATGTTGCCAACAATCTCCCCCTTTGTCACTGATGGCAACACACTTCTCCAAAAACACTCCCCCCCTTTGACATCAAGGGCAAAGGGTACCAAAAGGATACTTTTCTTTACTCCCCCTTACAGATATATTTGCATGAGAGTAGCTTCCTCTATTTGCTTTACTCCCCCTTTCTATATTGTCCATCACCAAAAAAGGGCAAAACTATACCACAAAACCATCTACTAACTCCGCATATGTACATTGAAATAAAAAAATTGCATATACAAAGCAAAAATGTACATCTTAACTAGATGAGGGTAAAATACCCTTATAAGACACCTTTAATTTTGCAAGGTGTGCCTTCCAATCCTTCTTTGCAACCTCTTAATCCTTCTTGGCAAAGGCAAGCATATGGCATTGATTTTCAAATTGAACATGGAGGTCTTCTCATTCTTCCGGAGAACTAGGCATTGGATTCTTTTGCACAATCTTCTCAACATCAGCTAAAACTTCAGTTAAAGGAGTAAGCCTTGCACTTACCATATCTCTGAGCTGACTATACTGCATTATTATTTTCTTCTTTTGTTCTTGCAGTATAAAGAATTGACCATGTAGATTTTCAATGACAACTCTTGTAGCTCCATTTGCATCACTCATCGAATCATAAACACCTGAGGCTTGAGCAATTTGAGATTCAATTGAGTCCATCTGAGCCTTAATGCTCCTTGTAGAAACTGGCCACTTCAAATAGAATTGAAATAATTGTTTGGCTTCTTCCAAACACTTTTTAACATCCTCCAATTTGCCTTGCAACTTAGCATGTGTAATATTACACTTATTAGAAACATCAACTAGCCTTTTATCATTGACTTTTTTTGCCATTTCCTTATCTATCTTCTCTTCCAACCCAACAGAATACTCCTTAAAAGAATCTAACAATAACTTCAACTGCTCAATACTTGACAAAGAAGTATCAATAGATACTCTGGGAAGTCCTTCGTGCAACACCTTCACAACTTCAATTTCGGGACTGGACCAGTGGAGCACAAACTAGTGACAACCACCTAATCACACATCGCCCCATTGCAAATGGGGAGCCCCTCTTTAGTCTTGTTTGGTGTCTTAGTGTTAGGGTTAGTTCTGGCATTACCTTCAATTTCCTCAGGCTTCTTTCAAAGCAGGAATGGGTTGGCACGTTCAAGGTCTAGGTCTGAGTTAGAACTTGTCAAGATGTGAGATGGCTGAGTGGGTCAGGTCTGTGCTCGGGGGGTCAAATGAAGTTTCTAACACTACAGGAGTGCTCAAAAGGGTTGTTGCAGTAAAAACGACTATTCAACGGGTGAATTCTGACACTTCCTATTTTTTAGTGATTCTGCTTTTTTGCTTTTTGCTTTTTCATTTTTGGCACTTTTGGACCAATCGGGGATTTACTATTTTTAGAAATTTTGCTTTTTGCTTTTTTCTATTTTTAGTAATTTCTATTTTTAGTAGGTGCCAGGGTTAGGGTTTCAAAGGCATTAAAGCAAAAATCCTATAAAGTTCGCCCAAGCAAGAAGAAATCATTTTCAAGACATGAAGTGTGCCCATGGTGAGAAATCCAGTTGAATTCTTGAAAAATCCAGTTGCAAGGTAAAATTCGTTTGAGATAAAATCCATCAAAGGTGAAATTCACTTAAAATAACATGAAATCCAGATGAAATTCGCCCATGTCCAAGAGTGAAATCCAGTTCAATGAGGTAGAATTCTAGTTGGGCGAATTAGAATATATCTAAAAATGGAAATTCAACTTGAAGTGGATAAAAAATTGGCTAAGGCAAATGATGAAAACCCAATTAAAATTTCAAGAATTCCATGTTAAAGTTTTCAAAATCAAAATTACCCCCTTAAGGTAAGAAATCCACTTAAAAGTCTGAAAATTCCAGTTAAAGGGTGTACTTCCCATGGAGAAATTCATAAAATTGACGAAGGCATGGAGTCAACTTGGTGAAGGAGGGAAAATCCAGTTCCAAATTGAAAAATTCCACCTAAGGGTCGATTTTCCTAAGCAAGGTAAAATGAAAATAACTTAAGTCTTTTTTATTATTTAAAAACTTCACAAGCAAGCAAAAGGGGCATCCAAGGAAAAATCAAAAAACAAGGATAAGATTCTTTATGTTTTTTTGGATAAAGTAGCCAATCAGAAGGGAGGTTGAACTCAGTGAAAAAGGAAAGGTTTTACTTATAAAGGGAGGCTTTGAAGAGTTTTTATGTTAAATTTTGAACCAGAAATGAGAGCAAACAAAAATGTAACACAAAGAACAAATGAACACAAGATTTATCCGGAAAACCCTCCTCATGAGGGAGAAAAACCCAGCCACAAATGTATCTCTCTTATATTAAGATGAAATAGCAGCAATTAGCAGCACAACTTGACCCACAAAAGAATAGTACCTCTCATAGATACATGCATACAAAAGAACTCTGTTTTCCTCCTTAATATCAATCTGCTCTTCAAAAGATAATAACCTGCTGAGATGGCGAACTCCTCCTTGAAAGAACAACTTGACTTAAGCAAGAATCAAAACCAAATAAGGAATCGTCTCTCCTATTTATGAGCAAGGAGAGGTTACAAGTGCATGCAAAAGGAGACGCACTAGGAAGCATTACAATTTCCTATTTTAAGGAATACAAACATAGATTCTCATGCATGTCAGTATGCAGATTCTCCTGCATGTCAGTTACACTTATTTAAGGAAGATTCTTCTGACACAAGAAGATACCTCCTGCTGCTACTAAAACATTAACACTCCCTCTTAGCTAGGGAGGTATCTTTTCAGATATCCATGTCATCAAAGCATATGTGCACAAGTATCCATCACGGAATCACTCAACGTGATGTTGTCATCTCATCATGACGTCCACCATGGCTACTCCAAGAGAATGGAACAAGGGCTTTCACCTCAAATTTCTCTCGCAGAGAAAGATGCACTAACAAGGGCTTACACCTCAAATCTCTCTCACAGAGAGAAATGCAATAACAAGGGCTTACACCTCAAATCTCTCTCGCAGAGAGAAATGCAATAACAAGGGCTTACACCTCAAATCTCTCACAGAGAGAAATGCATTAACAAGGGCTTGCACCTCAAATCTCTCTCCCAGAGAGAAATGCATTAACACATGAAGCAAGAGTCACTGAGGCTGAGACTCTCTCTCAGCAAGAGCAACATTCTCCACAATACCAAGCTTATCTCAAAAATAAGAAAACTTTACTCTAGGAAGTGGCTTGGTGAGAATGTCAACTATCTCCTCATCCGTGCAAGTATACTTGAGTTCAACTGCTTTCCTTTGAACCATATCTCTTAAATAATGATACTTGATCTCCACATGCTTGGTTCTATCATGAAAAACAGGACTAACAGAAAGCTACACATAGCTTTGGTTGTCACAAAGAATCACAATAGGTTCCAAAACCTGCCCAAACAGTCCTGCAATAAGCTTTCGAACACTGCTTCTCGAGCTTCCACACAAGCTACCACATATTCAGCTTTTGTTGTACTTTGAGCCACACATGACTATTTTCTGCTGCACCAAGAAATCATAGCAGAGCCTAAGCTGAAACAACAACCAGAAGTGCTCTTCTTGTAAGGTACACACCCTGCCCAATCTGAATCAGAAAAACCTTGCAATTTCAGATCTTCACAAGAAGTATATTTCAGACCATATCCCACTGTACCACGCACATATCTCAATATATGCTTACCTGCAACAAAATGAATTTGTCTAGGCTCAGACATGAACTGACTAAGAGTGTTAATAGCATAACATATATCGGGCCTAATATTGATCAAATACATCAATGATCCAATCAATTGCCTATACATAGTGGGATCAACTAAATTTGAACTGGCTGCAACCTCATGTAACTTTTTCAGATTTGCTTCCATGGGAGTTGACATAGACTTGCAATCTAACATACCAAATCTTTTCAAAATGTCAATAGCATATTTCCCTTGACTCAAGATAATCTCATTTGGTCTTTGCCATACTTCTAATCCAAGAAAATAATGCAACAGACCAAGATCTTTCATCTCGAATTCAGAGGTTAACTCCTTCTTACATTTAGCAATAAGATCATCCCCTCCAGTAATAAAAAGATCAACATAAAGAACTAAAATTAATGCTTTATCGTCAATTACCTTGAAATAGAGATTTGGATCTGCATCATTTTTGAGGAAGCCCAAGCTCACTAAATAATGATCAATTCTTTGATACCAGTGAAAGCTTCTTCAGGAGTCATATTGTCTAAAATTTGATGTGGGCTACGATTCTGAACATAAACGGCTGTCCTGCAAGCTTCTGCCCAAAGAAAAGTTTGAAGGCCTTGATCATGGATCATGGCTTTCGCTGCCTCAACAATAGATCTGTTCTTTCTTTTTGCAACTCCATTTTGTTGTGGATTATAAGGGACACAAAACTCCCTCTTAATCCCAGCATCAATACAAAATTTTTGAAAAACACCAAAAGTATATTCACCCCCATTGTCAGGCCTTAAAACTTTGATCCTCTTATCAGTCAAATTCTCTACTTGAGCTTTGAACTCTTTAAATCTAGACAGGACTTCATTAGACTCTTTAGTTTTTAGAAAATAAATCCAAGTCTTACGAGAGAAATCATCAATAAAAGTCACATAGTACCAAAAACCACTTAATGATGCAGCAGACATAGGTCCACACAAGTCAGAATGAATCAGCTCTAAAATTCCTTTTGCTCTACTTTCACTATTGTGAAAAGGACTTTTAATGTTCTTACCTAAAGCACAACCTTTGCAGACACCATCATGTTCTTGATTGAGCTTTGGGAGACCAATGACCACCTTCTCCATGGAAGAAAGAGTTCTGAAATTTAGATGAGCGAATCTTTTATGCCACAACTCACTAGAACTCATGGAATCATGTGCTAAAGCTTGAATAGGACGAGCTGAAAGTCTATATAGACTCTCATAACGAGCACCAATTTCACGAGCTGTCTTAATGCTGGAGTTCTTCTTCCATGCAAGAACTTTGCCTTCAGCAAATGCAACTTGGTATCCTTTATCTTCCAATGCTGAAATAGAAATCAGATTCCTCTTGATTCCAGGAACGAACAAAACATCACTCAGATGAAGAGGAATTCCTGAATTTAAATGAAAGGATGTAGTTCCGGCACCTTTCACAGAATAACAAGCATCATCACCAATAATAACTTGCAAGTGAGTATCCTTTTCTCTTAGATCAGAAAGGTGCTCTCGATATCCCGTAAGATGACGAGAAGCTCCACTATCAATTAGCCAAGTATCACTATCAGTAGGAACATTACTTGAAAGAGCTGATATAAATAAGAAACCCTCTGAATCTTCACTTGATTCTCTATGAGTAGAATCATTTTCAACATTTGTAACAGCAACTTGATGCTTAGGTCTTGTTGGACAATCTTTAGCAAGGTGACCATACTTGTCACATCTGAAACACTGAATCTTAGATAGATCCTTCTTCTTCTTAGGTTCAGGAGCTGAACCAGAATTCCTATCTCCATACCTCTTGAAGTTTCCTTTCCTCCCTTTCCTTTTAGAAGTATGAGCAGCAAGGACATGCTCTTCTTCATGGTGAGATCTTCGCCCATTTCCTCTTGCCTCCAATCTGCATTCCTCTTGAATACAATCAGCTCTCAAACGATCAAACTTGGGTAACTCATCTCTTCCACTAATTCCTCGAATGAAGGATTCCCAAGAGTGAGGAAGGCCATTCATGGCCAACATAACCAGGTCTTTGTCTTCAATAGAATTTCCAATGGCATTTAGTTGATCCTTCAATTCTGAAATTTTCATGAAGAAGGATACAACAGATTCTCCTCTAGCCATTTTAATATGTAAGAGTTGACGCCTCAACGCTAGAGCTCTACTAGTGTTGTTGAATTCATACAGACTTTGAAGGCTCTCAAACATCTCTTTAGCTGAATTTAGCTTGGAAATGACAGGTACCAAGTGATCCTTAACAAAATCAATCAATATCTTCTTTGCCATAATATGGTTCTTTCTCCAATGAGCTTTCTCAGTGTCATCAGCAGGTTCATCTACATCAGACTTCATGAAGTTGAGAAGGTCATTTTCTTCAAGAGCAATTAGAACTCTGAATTTCCATGAAGTAAAGTTGGATGCACCATCCAGCCTGTCCTCAACTTTGAGTCCATTCACCATTGTAGGAAGCTGAAATAAACAGGCTAGAAGACAAGCAAAGAATATTTCAAAGCTTAAGAGTTCTGGTTCTAGATCTTTTCTTTAGACCCACTCTGATACCATGTTAAATTTTGAACCAGAAATGAGAGCAAACAGAAAATGTAACACAAAGAACAAATGAACACAGTATTTATCCTGGGAAAACCCTCCTCATGAGGGAGAAAAACCCAGCCACAAATGTATCTCTCTTATATTAAGATGAAATAGCAGCAATCAACTTACAACTTGACCCACAGAAGAATAGTACCTCTCATAGATACATGCATACAAAAGAACTCTGTTTTCCTCCTTAATATCAATCTGCTCTTCAAAAGATAATAACCTGCTGTAGATGGCGAACTCCTCCTTGAAAGAACGACTTGACTTAAGCAAGAATCAAAACCAAATAAGGAATCGTCTCTCCTATTTATGAGCAAGGAGAGGTTACAAGTGCATGCAAAAGGAGACACACTAGGAAGCATTACAATTTCCTATTTTAAGGAATACAAACAGAGATTCTCATGCATGTCAGTATGCAGATTCTCCTGCATGTTAGTTACACTTATTTAAGGAAGATTCTTCTGACACAAGAAGATACCTCCTGCTGCTACTAAAACATTAACATTTTATTCATTATTTTCAAGTTCAAGTTTCTCTCAGCAAGCTTCAGCGCATTGGCGTCCTTCTTTAGCTTTGCATGAGCTGCAAATTAGATCAAATCAGGCGCAAGAGGTCAAATATTCCCTTAAAATTCCAGATTTCTCACACTTCTGCAGGATCATAAGTGGCGAATTTGGAGAAGAAAAGAATTTAAATCTTGAATTTACAAAAAAACTTCAGTTTCCAGCTCGAAAATTCTAGTAAATTATCTAAAAATTCTTTGAATGTTCTTGAAAAGATAACAAGGGTTGCAATTAAAATTCATTTTATTCGAATCAGCCTTTCCAGTCGAATTTTGGAATTTTTAATTAAAATACTCTCCAACCTTAAAATCTTAAGTATAACGCCTTCTTTGCAATTTATGAATATTTTCTAACTTCAAGCTTCATACAAGCGCCATGTCTACCTCAAAGAACGTAGGAGTCAGAAAGAATCAAGTCAAGGAGGTTCTCAAAGAATTTTATCTAGAATCCCAGCTATCATCCAAGTGGATGAAAGTTGGAGACACCAACTTTGAGCAATTCAACGTAATTCAACACAAGAGAAGAATGTTTGGCACCCAACATGAAATGCCTACGCCCATAGTAGCAAACATGATCAAATGTGGACTTCATCCAGTGGAGGAACTCGATTTGGTTATGACAAAGTTTCTTGCATTTACAGCCAGAGAGCAAGCCAAGGGGAATTGCATTTTGGATTCTTGCTTGCTTGATTAGCTCACGAGGTGTCAGTGTTTTCCATACTCCAAGTGGCTCATCCTACTTGTGCCATGTGTCCATGAAGTTTGTTATGCTTTTAGGGTTAGGGTTTCTGGAAATAATCTTGGCCATTGCTCTCAAATCAATCTGGGCCATTGCTTTGTAATTGGGGTGCCTATATAAACCCCACTCATTTCATTTATTTGGGGAGACTTGTGAAATTGTTGCTAAGAGTGCTATTCAAATAATGATTTGACTCATAGATGAGCATTTGCTACTTTGAGAGCTTGCATGGTTTCATATTTCTTCAATAAAATAGATTTGTTTCAACAATTTTAGATGAATTAAAGATTGATATTGTTGATAATGGTGAAATTAGTTCATACCTTTTTCAATTGAATGATTTTCAATTTGATGTGTAAGGTTAGTTTGAACTTTGAAATTGTTAAACTCGAATTCTATTACTTATATGCATTGTTCGAATTGATGGTGGTATATTAAGTAATAGGATATCATTCGTAAATCCCATTGAAGATTGCACCATCTTTGTCTAGTTGTAGTCATCGTACTTGGCAAAGCAAAGATTGGTTTAAATTTCACCATCCAGCACTTGTCTCTTGAGTTCATAGGAGTAGTTTAGAATTAGTTTAGTCTCCAAACGTTTATCCTTTTTATTTTTTTTTAAATTGGTAGTAATAGAATTTCACCACTCATTATCCACAACATTCAAAGTCCTAAGTGATAAGTTGAGCGTAAGTCCCCCTTGAAATACCAACAAAACACATCAAACCAACTGAGACTATCCTATATGCACCACGAACCTTGGAGTCTACTTTGTGATCACCTAGTTCAGCACATTGGAAACTTTGTTCAAGAGATAATAGGATATTCTATTGGGTATTTTATTCTAATGTTGGTTAAGGTCACAAAACCTGCATCAACACAACCCTAATCGCCTCTTTGGTTATCATATGCGGCATATCCAACCACATGAATTTATCATGAATTCTGCTCAGCACATACTTCACCCGCTCATTATCATAGCAAAAATTAGGAAATTCGTTCCACACATCCAACTTCTTCTCCGTTAAATTGGCATACTCTGGTTTTAGCTCGAAATCATCGCCAGTTAACACTTTATCCCTAAACTCCGCTATCTTCGAGTGATCATATTCATCCAACTTTTAATGAATGTAAATACACACATCCTTTGTGTGCAACACATTCAAAGGAACCCTAAAAAACACACCTTCCTTATTCGTCTCCATGGATTTGTATGAATGCTTCTTGAACTTAGGTCTTGGCCTCTCAAGCACATCAATAACTTGTGGAGTAAACATCTTGCACTTTTCTGAAACCAGGGTTTTGCAAGAAATAGTAAATACCTTGTGAATCTTTGTTGGTAGGGTTTCGCACAACTCTTCACAAATGCTCCAGATCTCTTTTACTCTGCTCTCCTCATCAAATGCTCGAACACAAATAACTTTTGAATATGCATAATGAAATATAAACCCTTTTCTAGTGACCTAATATGCACACTAATTGCAATAGAGAAAGTTAGGTCGAAAAGCTGTCAAACCCTCTGTGATATCACAGACATTCCCAATCACTTTGCAAATCTTTGCAATATGAGATTTCTCACCGAAGATTTCACCAATAGATCAAGCATATCAATCTATACATGTACCAATATGCTGAAGACATCAACATCTCTAGAAAGTTTTATGCTAAAACTCCCCTTGAGCCAATGCTCTCTATCTAATTTTTGGAGGAAACATCTGCACCAGGATTTGGTATAGACTCATTCTTCACCTCATTCTCTTCCTTTTTCTTCCATATCTTGTTAATTTCCTTCATCTCAACTGGATCAACCTTCTTTACTGGATCAATCTTCTTTTGTGAACCAAAGGGTTTCACATTCTTTCTTCTGCAAAACTTAGCTATGTGCCCTGGTTTATTGCATCTATGACATATGACACCTTTTTGCTAAACAAACTTACTTCTTGCCATTTTAGATCTGCATTCAAAAGCCTTATGCCCAAACCCATTGCATGTATAACAATAACCATTGAATGATTGGAACATCATACCATTATTGTAACCATTCATCATCCGACTTCTGCAATCACTAACCTTATGACCAAATCTATTGCATGTATGGCATTGACGGGAAAATGATTGAAAGTTCTGATTCATTTTGCTTCTACACTCTACAACTCTATGTCCAAATTTATCGCAATAATGAAATATCCCAAACAATATATATGCAATTTTTCTGATTTTTGTAATGCAAAATGATGCCTATTTTTTGATTTTAAACTTCTGCTCAAACCCTAGTTTGCTGATAAGAATTTCGGAGTTTTTATATGCATTAGCAGCAACATTTATTCATCTCAATAACACCTAACTTATATCAGATTTGTTTGATCATAAACAAGTATGAAATCAACACAATCGATCACTAGAACATCCACCAACATATGTCAAAATTTCTGATATTCAAATGTCCAGTTTGCTGCTATAAATCAGATCTAACTAATGATGCAATTACACAATGCAATGGGCTCCAAACATTCCCAACAATATATAGAAGTCTTCTGATATGAAGTAACCCCAATCTATGCAATGAAAATGACCTGCTACTCTAACCCTAGCTGGGTGAAATTGCTCCAGCTCACACCAATGCTACAAAATGCAATTATTTGATGAAAAAACAACTCCAAAACCCTACCAATGGGGTGCGTTTGCCTACTGGTTTGGTGATAGGGTTTGCAACCCTTGAAAATCTGAAGAATACCTTCCAACTTGTCCAATTCGCCCCTCCAAACTAGATGCCTATGCTGATGCAAAAATCTGAGTGTGAATCTAGCAAGAATCACCGTTGAGAACCTCCATCATGAAGTCATCCATTGAAGAAGCTAGGTTTTCGTCCAACTCCTATATTCATAAGAGTTTTCGTCCTTAGAATATTCGCGAAAGTGCAAATCATAAAAGCAGAGATAAATTCCTTGATGATAAAATGCCTCCAATTGACCTTGTATAAATACCAAACCTCCCTTATATATATATATATAATTATAATTTTATTTCTTTCCAAAAGGCCGCTCAAGCTCCATTAAAATATAAAATGTATTTTTGGCGCAAAATATTCAAAAATTAAATATTATTTTCCCTCCTTTCGAGCGCCAAGACTCAAAAATAAGAAAATATTATTTTTGCCTAATTTTTCCTTGTTTGTTTTGAGAAGGGACATTACAAATAATAATAGTAACCATTAAAAGATGGGTATCTTTGTGCAGCTGGTTGTTTGATAGGTGGTCTTTTGAAATCTTTCTTCTAGTTGTATACATGTTTGATATTATCTTCAATCCTCCTTTGCTCATTATTTTCTTTTCAGCTTGCTAGGAGTCTGATTCTCCTTTGAACTTTCTCCTTTTTCAAACCCTAATCCTTTTTTGTCCTTTGAAGCTTTTTGACTAGCAAGCAGATGATCAAGAGCTCTTCTTGAATTTGCCCTCTTGACTTTTTGCTTTCTCTAGATCTTTCCTCAGAGACACAACTTCTTCAAGTCTTGAACATTCTGCAGACTTATCTTTCAACTTGGCATTCAAGCAATCATCAACTCTTTTTCTTTCTTCAACCTCACTTTCAGACTGGTGATTGTCTCATTTGATTGTTTGAGTTGCTCATTTGTTTCCTTGAGTCTTTCTTTAACTTTCTTGATTTGATCCCTCAACTTCTTGATGCACTCATCTGCTTCTTTAATATTTTCTTTCAGATCTTTATTCTTGCATTCTGCTTTATCCAGATCATCAAGAGCGGATTTGAGTTCTCCTTCCATGTCAACTTCACAATCTTCTCCAGTAAACCCTTCCATCATAATTTCTGCCGAAGAGATAGGATACCTCCTAGTTGTCATGTGTTCAACCTCCAAGATCTACCTTAGCGGTTAAGGCAATTGAAGGAACCAAGCTCTGATACCAATTGTTGCAATGGCTTTGTCGTTGCACCAAAAGATCGACCTATTAATGCCCGATACAAACACCAAATTTATACAAGATCCACGGGAGGCGATTAAGCCATGTCACGAATCCAGAGGGCGGTGCTGAACAACCAAGGGGATGAAGGCGCCAACCTTCCAACATCAAATGTATGCTTGCTTAAATTGGCATAAAACATGTGTTGGCACAATGTGTTCAAGACATGCTCCTTCCAAATCTTATTGAAGATGAGAATATCATCCAAGTAGATAATGACATAGGAGTTAGTGAAAGGCCTAAGTATACAATTCATTAGGTACATGGATGTTGGTGCATTACCAAGCCAAAAGGCATAACCACCATTTGTAGCACATACAATCCCTTTCCTGGGTTTGAATGTCTTCTTCCAAATGTCTTCAAAATTTATGATAATTATAAATTAACTTTAGGTTGATCTTGGTGAAGTATTGTGTAGTTTGGAGTCATTCCAAAAGGTCAGTAATGCACGGCAGTAGATAGTGGCATTTCATATTAATTTGGTCAAATGCATAATATTAAATGCACAAGTGTTATGAACTATCTTTCTTTAGTATGAGGACAATTGAGATGCTACAAGGAGAAGAGCTTCACCCAATCTTTTCTTGGTCAATGAGCTCTTGGAAGTCATTATTTTTCCACATTGTTTTTCAGCTGAGTGGGTTGTTTAGATGTGGAGATTTGAACAAGGTTAGTTTAATTCTTTATGGCATAGTGTGTTGAGGATATTCTGTTGGGTTGCACAAACAGTGGTAGGGGGTTGACATTTGACCAATCACTTGTGTGAAAAAGACATTCTTGCTTCTTAGAGATGTGAGCACTCGGACAGGTAGAAGTGAATCTATGTCTTCCTCTTGCATAGGACTCGATGTGGACTGCAAAATTAGTTATTGTTGTGGGTGTTGAATTTGTGGCACTAGCACCACGTATAGCATTGCTTTCTCTTGCCTTGATCCTGCATCAGTCAAAAACAGTGGCAATTCAATTTTGGTTCTCAATTTGATTTTGGTGTGTGTTTTCAGGTTATTCTTTATCAACTTGTCTTTTTGGGAATTGCTTCTGGGCATATCCCTTGAGTTTTGATGACATCAGGCTTGTCTCTAATTCTGGCAAGGGCAAATTTGACTGAAAGCATGAAGCCGGTTTATAATTCTCTAGAATGTTGTTTGTTGTAATTGAGGTGGCATTAATTATATGTAAGTAGTTTCAAATTCTGAAGACTACAACTTCTCGGGGTCATGGCCTCTTGGCTGAGTCCATTTAAATGATAAAGTATTTATTTGTGAAAGGGGGCTACAGATGTCTTTACAAGCTGTTGGATTCTTTGGGAAATGTTTATTTAACCTGTCCCATCCTAGATGAGCACTATCCTTTGTTGAGGCATTACTTCTATTTTGAGACATTACACCTCATAGACGGCAGCTAGTGAGAGTTCTTCTGGCTGGGCGGTTACCTTGGGACCCACATATCTTCCAGTTTCTGAGCACTGCCTACAGAGTATTTAATTCTAGAGCAGTTGGGAAATTCAATCTCTGCAGATTCCAAGTGATAGTATTTTTGACAAGTAGTTGCTGATTTTGCTAGGTGGTATTCTTTGCTAGACATTATTCATTCTTGCACCTATCCTTAATGCTGACGTTAGTTACGTTGGCTGGTGGTGCAGTAATCAAAAGAATATTTTTAAACATATTTTGAAAACTTGGACTTGGCAACCCAATATTTTGACTTGGGCTGGATTCGGCAAAGAAAAAAAACCTTATAATTGCACAAAACAAAAAAAATGAATGCATTTATAGAACATAAAAGTCTAATTTGACTATCAATTTGTCATAACTCAAATATTACACATGTCATAGTCATATGATCCTCAAATTCTCAAATTTTGAAATTTCATAGTTTTAAATGTATAACAACATTATAAATTTATAACTGTTTACATATGATGATATGTCAATGAAAACAACAACTAAATACAATCTACATCTTCCTCTTTCCTGTCATGTCCCTGTCCCCGATTGAGACCTATCTCAATTTTGGAGGGAAACAGTGTTTTTAAACACTCCATCTGCATTTAATATTTTAATAATAATATTTAAAAATAATAATAATATTAAATAAAAATAATAATATAAATTTAAATTATTAATAATAATATTTAAATTTAAATCCTCTTCATGGCCGACCCATTTGGGGAGGCATTTCTGCTCAGGTATTTATCTTGGTTCATTTCTTTATGGAGGATCATGGAGTCACAGTTGGACTAAGGTCTATGTGAATCAGCTGGGGACGAAAACCTCCATCGATTCCTTGCACGGTAGGACGTCACCCCTGCTTGCAACTGTGAATAACATTCCTCATATTTGCAAGATAGCTCATGTGTTGCCATTATACGTTTGAAGTGGATGATCGGGAAGCTTGTGGAGATTGAGCAGAAGTGGTAAGATTATCTCAGGTCGATTAACCAGATACAACTGTCATGGTTTGAGAGTTGACATTAATTCCAGACAGTAGTGAGGTGTTCTTCCCTGGCAGCGCATTGCTTTCGGGGGGAGCTAAGTTCAAAGGGGCACATGCGAACCATGCGACAATTCCATTTGTTGCAAATACACAACACGATACCATCTGAGACATGGTTGCTTCACTCCACGGGAATCTGCCAGTTTTCTACACACAGTGCAATCATCAAACTTTGCTCTTGGACAGATGCTCTATTGCATCGTCGAGCTACACATCTTGTAATTGAACTACCCTCAGTACTGGCAGGGGACTAATGGATCGGGTGAAGGAAGGTAACTACTTGCATCATAGTTCGACTTCTGATTTTCAATTGAAGTCTCAACACTATTAGGTGAGTCGTCTGCGACTCCATCAATCCAACATCTTTGGTAGTTTTTGCATTCTCCGTAAGCCATTGATTGAAGACGTTGCAACACATCTACTTTCAGGATTGGTTCTTAATCGAGTGCCTTCTTGCAAGTAGAGCAAGCCCAGTTACCACTGTAATTACAAACTGGAATTAAAGCATCATCTGTTGGGTTGTAATTCACTCTCATGTTGGGGTGCTGAAGACTATTATATATAAATATTCCTGTTACAGCTTATGCATATTCGAATCTGAGTATTACTGGTTCTGTGAGTATTTATCAATTTATTGTGCTATTTATTGATGTGTATTTTTCGGTGTGTTTGGATTTCACCCAAATCTAAGTGCAAAGTTTCCTACAAATACATATGTACATACAAATACATATGTACATCTGTGATATTGAGCTTGCATAATAGGAGAATCTGAGTGGATACTCTTTTCAGTGTGAAGCAATTGAGTTGGTATATTTTAGTGGTATCAAAGCTTGGCCTTCTACTAGCCTGTGTACCTTTTCATGAGTGACATGGATCTGAGATACCATCTCAGAGAGAAGAAGAAAGCCATGGGCGAAAGGAAGATGATAGACAACAGTTTGTCAAAGAATCCAAGGAGTTCCAATCTAGTATGAAGGAAACCATGGTGGAAATGGTCCAACTGCTGAGAGGGTTGAACTAGCAATTGGGTGCTAGTAAAGTAGTGCAAAATGGTATTGAGAGCAGCAGCTCAGGGGTAATAAAACCAGTAGCCTCTACTAAGTTCTTCAAGGCCAAATTCTTGGAACAAGAGGCAAAAAATGAACCTGAAATACCACTTGAAGAGGAGGATGAACGAGGATGAACTTGCTAGGTTGCATAACAAATACCATGCTCTAAGTGTAGCTATTCGCAAAGATATGACCTTCACAAAATTTCATGACATGAAGACAAGAGGGCATAGGAGGAGAAGGTATGAAGATAGGAAGGACATCCAACATTGCTTGGGCAAAATCATCATCCCAATTTTGATGGTTCCGAGAGCACATCAGTAAGGGCTTGGTTGCAAAAATTAGATACATATTTCTCTTTGAATCCCATGTACGAAGGAGAAGCCATCAAATTTGCAACCTTACATCTTGAGGGACTAGCCCACAAATGGTGGTATCATGGTATGGTGAGACAAGGCCACAATTCCATCAAAGCATTGGAAGAATTCAGTCAGAGGTTGACAAAGAGATTTGATAGGAAGGATTCATAAATTCATTTCTGGGAATTAGCACAACTGAAGCAAAAAGGTAAAGTGGAGAGTTATGTTGTTGAGTTTGAGAGATTGGCAATGATGGTCCCAGATGTGATGGAAAGAAGGCTCATAGTCCTCTTTGTGGAAGGCCTATCTGAACCCCTCAGAGGTCTGGTGAAGGCATTGGATCCTAGCTCACTACAAGATGCCATTAGAAGAGCTTTCAATTTGGAAGACTCATCAACCAAAGGTGGATCAACCTCCCACAAGGCACCTCCCGTTGTGACCAAGAAGCTCCCCCACGAAATTACTCCTCAACCAACCACCTTACCACCAAGGTCTAGCAAGATGGACATGTGTAAGAACGAGCTCTGAAGGAAAGGGTTATGCTTCACTTGTAAGGAGCCTTGGACAAAGGGTCATAGGTGTTTGGGAAAAGGATACATCTACTATATTGAGGTAGTTTTCGATGATGAAGAGGGAGAAGGTGCACCCAAGGGTGTTATTAAGGAGGATGAGCATGAGGTGATGTGGGAAGAAGGATATCCAGGGGGCACTCTTGCAGCACTTTCAGGAGCACCAAGATATCACTCTCTCTGTATTATAGGAGATTTACAAGGACAAAGGGTAACCATACTAATAGATAGTGGAGCCACCCATAATTTCATTGATGAGGGGCTAGTGGTCAAGGTGGGCCTAAGTTATGAAAGCTTTGAAGGATTCAATGTGATAGTTGTGGATGGTTACACCATTCCTTGCACTCATCAGATCCAACAAATGGAGTTGACCCTAGGAGGACAGAAGATACAGGATGATTTCTACATAGTTGGCATAGGTGAGTCAGATGTGGTCTTGGGAGTTCAATGGCTACATTCGCTTGGGGGCTACACAACAAACTATCAAACCCTGGAGCTAAAGTTCAAATCTAATGGGAAAGAAGTCGTTCTTCGAGGTCTCTCCAATGGAAGCCCTAAGGAAGTTTCAACCAAGAAGATTGGAAAGATTGGGAGTAGAGATGGCCGAGCATCCAAAAGTGAAGTTGCTTGAGGGCAAGCAACACTTGGGCAGGGAGGACTGTCATGTCCCCATCCCCGATTGAGACCTATCTCAATTTTGGAGGGAAACAGTGTTTTTAAACACTCCATCAGCATTTAATATTTTAATAATAATATTTAAAAATAATATTAAAATACTACTAATAATATAAATTTAAATTATTAATAATAATATTTAAATTTAAATCCTCTTCATGGCCGATCCATTTGGGGAGGCATTTCTGCTCAAGTATTTATCTTGGTTCATTTCTTTATGGAGGATCATGGAATCATAGTTGGACTAAGGTCTATGTGAAATGCTTGGGGACGGAACCCTCCATTGATTCCTTGCATGGTAGGACGTCACCTCTGCCTGCAACTGTGAATAACGTTCCTCATATCTACAAAATAGCTCACACATTGCCATTACAGGTTTGAAATGGACGATCGGGATGCTTGTGGAGATCGAGCGGAAGCGGTAAGATTATCTCAAGTCAATTAACTAGATACAGTGGTCGTGGTTGAGAGTCGACATTAATTCCAGATAGCAGTGAGGTGTTCTTCCTTGGCAGCACATTGCTTTCGGGGAGAGCTGAGTTTAGAGGGGCCCGTGCAAACTATGCAACAATTCCATTTGTCGCGAATACTCAACACGATACCATCTGAGACACGATTGCTTCACTCCATGGGAATCTGCTAGTTTTCTACAAATAGTGCAATCATTGGATTTTGCTCTTGGATGGATGCTCTGTTGCATCGTCGAGCTACACATCCTATAATTGGACTACCCTCAGTACTAGCGTGGGGGGGACTAACGGATTAGGTGAAGGAAGGCAGCAACCTGCATCACAGTCCGACTTCTGATTTTCAATCGAAGTCACAACACTATTAGGTGAGTCATCTGCGACTCCATCGATCCAACATCTCTGGCAGTATTCGCATCCTCCGTAAGCCAGTGAGTTGGGACGCTGCAACACATCGGCTTTCAGACTTGGTTCTTAATCGAGTGCCTTCTTGCAAGTCAGGCAAGCCCAGTTACCACTGTAATTACAAACCAGAATTAAAGCATCATCTGTTGGGTTGTAATTCACTCTCGTGTTGGGGTGCTGAAGACTATTATATATAAATATCCCAGTAACAGCTTATGCATATTCAAATCTGAGTATTACTGTTTCTGTGAGTATTTATCAGTTTATTGTGCTATTTATTGCTGTGTATTTTTTGGTGTGTTTGGATTTCACCCAGATCTGAGTGCAGAGTTTCCTACAAATACATATGTACATCTGTGATATTGAGCATGCATAATCGGAGAATCTGAGTGGATACTCTTTGCAGTGTGAAGCAATTGAGTTGGTATATTTCATTTCCCCTCCTAGTGTAACTTAAATTTTGAGGCCTCAAACTAGAAGGTAAGTCAGTATCAAAATGATGATAGATTGTTTCTTCAAAAGTGTCTTTGTTTTCCTCCATTGCATCCAATTCTGCTGCTTCTGCTGTTCCTCCAATCCACTATCATGAATACATGTAGAGTTTTGCATTTTAGAGCGATAAATGTGTAGATTGATTTATCAGTCTAAAATCTAGATGCATTATTCTGTATTTCCTTGTATTAACTTTGGTGATGATTGTCAGTTGTGGAAAATTTTCCTTGCTTCAGTTTTTGTGAAAGGTTTAGATTGTTCCTTGTGCTTCTGCATAGTCTAATGTTTGGTTTTGAGTGGGTCCTAGATTTCTTTTCTTTGAGGAAAGATATTGAAAACACGGTGAAGCGCGTTGAGGAGACAATGGCATCAGCAGGGCTGGAACAAGCACAAGCAAATCTATCTGATTTGGAGTACAGAGCTGCTGACAGTACTCTGTGGGATGATCCTGTGAAAGCACAGGAGATACTTCTTGCTTTGACAGACACCAAGGAAGATGTTAGGCTGCTCAATGATTTCCAGTCCAAGGTTTGACTACAACACCTTTACTCAGGTCTCTGATGTGCTGATAATACATGTTACAGATATTTGTAAGGTTGTGCATGCAATTGGACTGGGTTGCAATCCTATTTAAATAATACAGGAAGTGGTATTCTAGGTAGGATGTTATACTCTAATTTTGATCAGAAGATAAAACAATGAAATATTATGTGTATTTGTCGAAATTTAATTTAGATATTTACTTCAAAGTTCAAATCAAAGCTTGTCATATGTATTTCTTTTTGCGAATAAGAAAAGCTTTTCTGTACATTTGTTCTAAAATCTAAAGCAATCTAACAAAAAAATTTGACCATAAATTGAAATTTGTTTGGATACTGACCTGGCACTTGTCATTTCTAAGTTCCTTTAATTTTGTCAGTGTTGGTTTATACATGCAATTTCTAACCTGCCTTGATAAGTATGTACAAATGTGCATATGTGCACTTAAATTCTACAATATTTATGTATGCTTGGAAGATGGATCGAGTGCATATTGTTTTTAGTTTTGTTTCATTTGCATTAATTTGCTTGACACAAATTGAGGAAGCAACTCTGTCAGCATATTTATGACCATATCAGAGAATTTACCATGTAAAAATGAGATTGTATTCCAAAATAAGAAACATTATCATAATAATTTTGTTTCAATGGGATTAGATCCCATGGGCAAATGACTGCCTCTTTAAATCTGTAAACAGTAAAAATATATGAGGAGGGAAGGAGCTTATTTAGGGAACTACACAAGAAAATAAATGGCAATTTTCATTTTTCTGCATTTATGGTGTCGTGACCACATCTTTGGAAAAACATACTTTGCACTCTCATATTATTATTATATTAAATATATATGGCTTTATGGCTTTATTAACCTATGGCTCTTGCACTATAAAAAATCCCCTTTGTTTCTAATGGGTTATCCATTCAAAAAACAAATTACTCAACAAAGACTTTATGGCTTTATTAACCTATGTTTCTTGTAACGCCCGCCGTGCAAGCCCCAAAGAACAATCAAATAAGAACGCAAATATATATATTTTTTAAAGCAAAACAATAATAATCAACATACCCAATATTAAATGATCATATACATACTCATATACTTCATTCCATTTAAACACAAATAACATAATCGACTATGTTCTTTGGGGCACACGAGGTCACATCGAAAAAGACATTACTAATCATCAACTCATAAGATATCAAAAGGAACTAATGAAGACAACATTAGATATATATATATACATAGATTCCATCACAAAATAGCCAAATACAGTTACAAAGTTGATAACTACATTACAACATCTTTCAAATTTTACATCATATCAATATAGTTACATCATGACTCCCAAACATGTGGGATGAATACATTATACAAGATTATCAAAATACAAAGAGCTCAACTGGAACAAATCTTCAACTGGATGAGACTGAAGCCAACGAACGCTGATGGGAAACCCAACGGTGTGCGGAGCACGTTCCACCTGACCACCCCCGTGCTAAGAGGTGACAGAGAAGTAACTCCGACCAAGGCTGACAACAGAAGTACAACCATACAAAAAGTACCAACATAGATCCATAACACAATCCACCAATTAAAATGAGCAAACAATAACATCAGATCACAATATCATAAAGATACAAGATCGTAAATCAAATATAAATGAGATCATACAACGCATACTAAAGATGTACCAAAACAATAATCATAAATCAATTTAAATCAATTCAAACAACAATCTAAACCAACTCCCATAACCTACTTCCAGAGGAACACAATAAAATAAAACACATGGGCAACTAGGGGAGAGTGTCATCGCATAGTCCTACATGGGTTATCCTGTGCTCTTCCTCCCAACCGGAGGCGCTGGCCCCCATCTATGGCTATCCTGTGCCCTTCCTCCCAACTAGAGGCGCCGGTCCATAGGGTGACTCATGCGGAGCCGTAGACCTCTTGTGAAGACGAGGTCACGACCTTGCCAACCACGGCCTTCTCAGCCTTCCATTAGTCTGCGAAAGCACTAATGAAGACGAGGCATCCATTTTAAAATCTTATAATGATATTACTACCCAACCCTCCTAAGTTAATTATTAGATTTTCACTTGTTTACTAACTCGTGGGTTATCCTGAGCCCTTCCCCTTAAACGGGGCGCCGGCCCCCACGAGGAGCCACTCTCCCTAGAGACCCATCCAAAACTCAAAAGAACCAGGGGTTGTACCATTCCAATCAAGAACATCGAAATACAACAACAAAACAATACACGAGGCATAACCCATCTCGCAAATTAAATATCATAACATAATCTCATAATTCGGTACACCCCATTTATAAAACATAACTCAGCAGAAATCAAGATAAAAAGGTATAGATTCAACAAAATCATCATCCTCTGGAAGACTAGGGTATTAACACAAAAAAGGGTTCCCACATCAATGAACTAACCATGTCCCGAACCCAATAATTCTACAAGATGAAATTTCATAAAAATAAAAATAAAAAGAACAACTTATTTACTTTCATAATAAATTCTATTTCCAAAAATATTCCCACTAAAACAAGAATTAAATAAACAATGCTGTCATATATTCGTAATTGATTTTTCTATTAACTTATCCTCTTAAATTGGTAATTTAATAAATCAAAAATAATGATAAACAAAAGATTTCTTTCTATTTTATTATTATTTCCATTATACCAGATTCTGTTTTATTTTAAACAGAAAAAGAAACAAAATATATTTTTTTTACAAAAATAAATAATACAGCATTAGTTAAATCAGAGAAATCAGAATAAATAAATTAATAAATATACATATATATATATATATATAAATATATATACACATATATATATACATATATATATATATATATTTATAAAAATAAAAATCCGCACAGTAATTAAAAATATAGAATTCGCGTATTAAACGAAATTTAAATACATTTAAATTTAAATGGGAAATTTTAATCCCAACACACAGGCACGAGAGAATACGCCCAGCCGTGGGCAGTCTACGGACTACTCACGGCAGTCCCTTCGGACTGCTGTGGACAGTCCGCAGACTGTCACACGGTACCATCGGCGGTGTGGTGGGTACGGCCGCAGCCGAACCACCACACAGCCACAATACAATATATATATGACTCAAAATTAAATGCGATGCACAGTGCCGACAGAGCAATTCGATAATTTAAATTTTCATTCAAAATTTCCATATGTATAAATATATGTACACACTGGAATTTGAGCATTTCAAAAACAGGGAAAGATACATATATACTGCACATTTCACTGTGCATGATTGAAATAAAAAGAAATGTTTTTATAAAGTATATGTATAAACCAGCAATTCGTAGAAAGGAAATTGTTCTCAATTTTTTTTTTAACAATATGAAACAACAGAAATACTGTTCATTTCCAGATTTTGAGCAAAAACCCCCTTTCAATAAACAACAGTCCAGAATCTCACAAAAATTCTATTTCAACATATAACAATCCCGATCCCCAGATAATTTTCCATTGATTAATCAATAATCCCAAAAGATTTCTTTCCACAAACTGTTGATTTCCAACCCTAGATGAAAATTTCACACACAGAGAACAATTCCTATTTTAACAGAGAATAAATAATAAAAAGAAGAGAACCTGGTGTCCTACGCTTTCAGAAAACTGTAGAAGCTTTGTCCCTCTTGCTGAACTAATTCCTTGCTGCCGATCTTCCAGCAACAGATCCAAATCTTTCTTCCTCTTCACCAATTTCTCCAGAAAACAGAAAAAAAAGAAACCAAGGATAGAAAATGATTGAAAGTAAAATTTCTCCAGCATTCGAACAATCTCCTCAAACAAAGAAAACCCCTTATTAAAATCCATGCCCAGGAATCCTTTCAATTTCCTCTTCCCGTGAATACCAGAGTTCACATTTTAAGAAATAAATCAAAATAATATTTAATCCTTAATTCCTTTTGTTGCCTTTTCATGTATTTATATTTCATTTTCTTTTATCGTGCGTTTTGATTAAAACTAAATAAATTTAACTCCACAAAAAAGAACTTTTATTTAATCATCATCTCCACAATACTTTATTAGATAACTAAAATCAACCATTATAGGATACAAAATAAATGTAATATTTTTATTACTACTAATATTTATCCATTGCTTTAATTTATTTATTATTCTATGGTTTTATTTTATTAATTGCTTAATTATTTAAAACACAACATAAAACCATTCACCACATTAGACAAATCATAAAATCACAATAACCTACAAAGACCAATGCAACAACACAATGATTATGACCAAGACGCACAAACCAAGAAGGTACAAGACTGTTGACACCTTGGTACGGAGTTACTTTCATGTCACCTTTATTCAACTTCCTGCCGTTGGGTTGGTTCAATGCTCGCCCAAACCTATCGAAATAGGTGGAATCGAGTCTTATTCCTGCAAAACTTGCATCCAACAAGGTGATATGCAATATACATACATACATAAAATCAATTACAAAGCATTGTGAGAAGGATTTGCAGTGTAGCAGGGCGCTCGCGAACGAGTGATGCTACCTGTCCCCTCACCAATTCATATCATCATCTAAAGCATTATAAGTTTACATTAATTTGCATCAATATCATTAATTACTATTTCCTAGTCTATTGAATTCCAAATAATTTCATCAAAACAATCGTAATAAAATATCATCATAATATCCATGGCATCGTAAGAGTATATAATCAGTAACAGTCTAAGCTACCATAACATGATATCAACAATACCATCAAAATCACAATGTGCCAACCAAAACCACAGAGAATGTCAAAAATCAAGCAATAACATGAGGGGTATTACATTTCTTGCACTATAAAACAGAAATGAAGGCAAATCTTTAAGAGTGTAAGAAGCATAGATTAATAAAGTCATATATCATAGCAGCAAAATCTTTCTTGGGAACAACTTGACAAACCAAAAGATAAACATTTATTAATTTATTGGGATTAGGGTTAGGGGAAAAAACTGGGTTAGGATTAGGGAAAATTTAGAAAAAAAATTGCTGCAGAAATTTAAAATAACCCAGAAACTCTAAATTTTTGATCAAAAAATTGAAAAAATGTGCCAAAAAAATGGAAAATTGTGATTTTATGATTCAAAATCTCATTTGACTTTTTTTTTCATTGAAAAACTCAGTGTGGGGGCAAGAACAGATAAGTTGTGATTCGTTCTGATGTTTTAAAGATTACTGCTTTTGTGCCTTAATACTTTTTTTACACTACTAAAAATTTCCCATCATTTCTTTATTGTGCCATATTCTTTGTTTGGTAATTTGTTTTTTGGTGAATTTAACTAACCTGTAGGTTAAGCTGGTGTAACTGTCTGTGGTAAGTTCTTTCTAGTGAATTTCTTTGGGCCTTGAAGGTTTCACTTTTATGGATTATTGCCCCTATCAACATGGGTTACTAATCATGCACGGTACCGCAAGCTTAAGGTAGTAACTTATCATCACTAGAGAGAGAAAAAGCTAAATTATTTCGTAGGAGTCTTTCAAAAGAATGTTGATAATTGTAATTTTATGTATCTGTCTTGGAAATAAGTGGGCATGAACCCCAAAGGCTGTGAAGTCTCGAAAGCAGAGATTTTAGCAATGGTTTCAACTTTCATGACAGGCTTAATTAGTGAAAGACCATGGTGCACCTCTACATCATGGATCTCCCACATGTGAGATGTGGTGGCTCTCCATCTTGGCTCTCACAGTTTACCAAAAGGCCATCAATATTATTGCTATTTTTTAGTGCTTGTTCACTCTCTTTTGACAGTTAATTCCTGTAAAATGATCTTAGAACTTTCTTGAAGTTCTAGTTTGAAAGCTTCTGGTAGAAAACTGTGTGTAAGTTTTTGTATCAACATTTCAGATCACACGCCAATAGTGGCATGGTGTGACAGTTAAGTAGTTGTGTTGTTATTCTTTCCATCAAGTTTCAAACCCCATTGGGGTGTTATTGTTGAGAATTTATATTGGGGATGAGGTCCTCCGTTCGTGACCTTGCCGGTTCATAGCTCTAGGTCAAAAGCGTTTACCCTACTTATAAAAAAGGAACATTTCAGATCACACTCAATGATTTATCATTAGGATGAGGAGAAAATAAGATGTAGATTATAGATCTATGCCAATAAAAGAAGGAGAAGGAAAGGCACGCCAAATGAATGATAGCCCTAAAAGCACTAGAAATAAAAAAATAATATAAGAGAAATATAATGAAGTGTGAATGATAAGAAATAATTTTAATAATAAAAAGAAAATTGTTATAATGTGTTTAAAATTTTGCAAAATATTATTATGGTTATACTTGCTGTTATTATATAGTGTAGTAAAGAGTTAAAATAATTGCAGTATTATAAGAGATAATACACTAAATTAATAATAGATATTATAGCTCGAAGTATTGAAGGTTATGAAATATAATAATTATTATAAATATTACGAAAATGAGATGACAAAAAGTCAGATTATAAATATTAGGAAGCTGAACAAAGCTATGAAAATAGTAAAAAATAGAAACAAGAAAAACAGGGGAAAAATTATGAAAAAGGCATAGGTGATAAACTACATAGCAAAAGAATAAGGATGAGAAAAGGTACAATTAACAAAATAATAGTTTGTGTTAGGTGCTGCCAGTAATTACGAATTCTGTAACTTCTCAAGCTTTGGGTTTGCCTCTCCAAGCAACGTGGTAAAGCAGATCTCTTCTAACAAGAGACAATGCAACATGAGGAACCGCTGTATGGAGGCTTGGGAAGGTAATCAGGAAGTTCAAATTTGGCAAGAAGAAATTAGAACTTAAGAGGGATGTAATTATGTGGCAAAATAACCTGCTGAAGAGGTCAGTGACTTGGACCTTGAGGAGATGGATTGGCCTTACATGCAAGATGATAGTATTATTAGAGGGTAGAATATTGTTTACTAAATGCTTATCATTGATCAATGAAACAACAAAGTATCAGGCTACTGACACCAATAAATACCTGGGTGGAAAATTGGAAGCTCAATAGGAAACTACATTAAAGGCGCAGGATATAATCAATAGCTTTTTAGGAACACTGAGCAAAAACATTATATATGGGGTAAAAGATTTGGTCTTGCAAGCATTTCACAAGGACATGGTTAAAAGTGTCTTTGTATGCTGCATTAACTGCTTACCCCATTCAGTAAGACCTGTTCTCTAAAGGAAATAATTTTTAATTCTCCTCCCCTCAAAATAGTTTTGGGGGTCTTGATGGGATCACTGACTCTGGAAGGTTAGAGGTTTTGCTTTGGATAGTAACGATGGGGAAAGACTTATGGAAGGATGGGATTTCTGTGAGAATGACTACATATAAGATGAGGCCTCCATAGGAGGACCTAAATTCTTTGCAAGGCCAGGTTAGAGACATTACAGAGGACAAAACACTGATAAAACGATGATAAGATTTGGGTGACTTTACAAGAGAAAGAAATTAAGATTCAGGCCTTTGAGTGGAACTTGGGTTAGACAATCCATTCCTGACTTTTTCAATACCATTAAGAAATTTCAGTGATGCCACCGAGAGTATTGATAAAAAGGATCCACTTCTTGCCAACTGCATGGCTCTTGCAGCTGGCCGTATCCCTACCTGATGCAAATGGGCAGAGACAATGCTGAGAGTCCTGGTAGTATTTTGACTGTGCCAGATTGAGGGATAATGAAAGACTTTGCTGAAATCTTAGTTGTTTTTTGTAGCACTATACTATAGAGAAAGTAAGAGATATCTAGCTGGATGTACATATTAAATTTAGAGGAAACAATTTTGCTTTGTAATATAGGACTCTTCCGTCTGTGGCAGCTCATTATGTTTTAGTTTTAGTGCTAGATGTACTGTGGATACCCTTCTTTTTCAAGTTTCCATTTTACGGCCAAGATGGGGATGTTTAGATTTGGAAATTGTCCAGTTCAGAACTGAATTTGAATGTTTTACTGATGTGACTCATTTTTTATAATCAATATTGTGTCCTATTTGAATTTTTTTTTTAATGTATAAGTGATTTATTACTGTGTTAAACTGACTCATTGTTTGGAGTTCTTTTATGATAACATAATTGTTTGTGATTTGTTCTCTTGCTTGTGTTGTGAAGCTTTTTGTTTGCTTTAAGGTGGTAAAGATTATCTGCAATAATTGCTATATTTTCTCGAATGTGACTTTGAGTTTGTATATTCCAATTTATGCAGGTTGAAGATCTGAAGACAATAATACAGCTAACAGAGGAAATGCAGACGGTAGATTATGGGCTTCTTGATGAAGCTTCTGAAATTGTTCAGGACTTGAATAACTCACTGGACCGTTATGAGTTAACAAAGCTACTTTCAGGACCATATGACAAAGAAAGTGCTTCTCTAACAATCAGTGCTGGAGTTGGGGGCACTGATGCTCAGGTAATATTTTTCATTTCTTGTAAAGTGCTTATGGCACATTCTAAAAATTTCTCTTTATTTGATCACTAAGAATTGGATGAACAAATTCACAGTGAATAGAATTAGAGTAATAGTTTAACCCATAGTTGAAAAACTTGGTCTCAGCAATTACTCAGCAGGCCCAAAGATTTTAAAGAACTCAGGACTCAGCAAAAATTCGGAGAGAAACTTGCTAAAAACTCGGCAAATTTATTGAACTTTTGAAAATACATAAAATTTAAAAATATTTTTCAAAAACACACATTACTGAATTTGTAGAACATATTTCCATCATATATAAGTCAAAATTAGAGTTTAATGCATATCATTGATTAAAAAACGAGCTCAACCTCTGAATGCATATAAAGTATTATAAACTTCAAGTTTCAATATCAATAAAAATTATAAATCATAAATTTCTTCTATGACTAACAAGTATCGCATAATGAAGGTAATATCAAATCAATGCAAATTGTTCAGGCAATGTGCTCCCTCATGTACTCCATCATGACGAAAGGCCACTCCAACCTCTTGTACAATAGCATAAGCTTGAATGGTTTTAAGGCAATGGTTAAAAAGATACAAACTAAATGTGTAAGGGGGTTAATCATGCTCCACCAATTTATCTAGGCCTTCCTAATCAAGTACATTGTTACTTTTAAGACGAGAAATTAGAAAGATCAATCCCTTTATTAGTTGTTAGATAAGCTACTCTAGTTTACTCTCTATAACAATGTGTGAAGAAATCAACTCAAACCATCTACACTAGCTTTATGGCCTTTCCAAAATAGATTGTAGTTACAAATTTGGGCAATAGGCATTTTTCAAAACATTTATAACAATCAAGGAATCACTTTCTATAGTTAGGTTACGACTCCCTTCAGAATAAGCAACAACTAGACTAGCTAAGGCTGCTTCCCATTATGCTTCATTGTTGGTTTTACAACCCTACATCCTTGATCCACCTTTGATGAAAGATGTTGAGTCACGAAGCACATTTCTAGCCTTGGTTGGGCCAACATATCCACTCCAACAAAGTTCAATCTCCAATCCTATTTAGGTGGATTATGTTTACAAGATCTAGCTACATCCTTAGGATCCATTAACCCATTAATGGGAATATTAGTATGGAATTGTCAAAAACATAGTTTAATTGGGGTTAGCTAGGTGGAATCAACTAATAAATAAAAATGAATTGGACACAAGGTCAATAGATGAAGCCATTAGTTAGCCCGCCAAAATCATCAATAACAAATAAAAAAAAGATGGCCTATCTTAAAAACTAGATGTCCTTAACTTGGAATGTAGTAGGTTCTTGATAAATTTCTTTTGAAGTTGGATACACATTATGATGCCATTATTTTCAATTTTATCTCATCATAATGTAATGACCCCTCCTCAAGCATAATTTGATTACAGACAATTAGCCTATGTTCCAAGTTTTCCCTTAGGCTAATTGGTAAGGAAGAACTCCAAAGTTCTTGGAGAGCATAGGTTCAGTTTATCAGAGTTGTTATTCATGGCAATGAGTTTAGTTGGTGGTGTGGAGCCTCTTAATGCTTTTAGAGTTGATTTCCAACCTTTTGGGAGCTCTCCAAACTTCTTGGAGAAGTTTGTTATTTTCGAACCCCGGGGACGCGTCCCCCCCTCTAGGCCCTAGCGTCTCGGAGACGGGGACGCCCGGAGACGTGGGGACGGCGTCCCGACGGCGGCGCCACCATTGCTCGCTCCGCCGCGAGGCCCGCCTGGCTCCCTCGAGCGTCTCGGGGACGCCCAGGCGTCTCCCGCGGCGGACAGCCATTTGCAACATTAAAACTCAATTTTTAAAGATTTTTTTAATAGTCTATTTGTTATGTTCGAACCCTAAGGGCATGTGGGGCCCATCTAAACTCTAACATGCCTTCAAAAGGCCCTCTAATCTTCATTTTTATTCACATTTGCATTTCTACTTGTTTGCTACAGCAAGAAGAAGAAGAGTGAAGGCTGAGGAAAGAGTGATTGGAGGAGTGAAAGGAGTGATTGCAAGTGAAAAAGGAGTGTCAAGGAGCAAGAAGAAGAAGAGGAGGAAGATTCTTCACCTTGTTGAAGAGATTTTTCAAGCAAAAGGTAGGGTTTTTAACTTATTTTTTATTTTATTTTCTGATTTTCAATGTTCTAAGTTCTTTCATTTCTTGTTGTTTCATTTTTTAATTTTTCTTATTTCATTTCTAAATTCTAAATTCTTGTTGTTCCATTTTCTAGTTTCTAAATTAATTTAGAATCTTAGATTTTGTTTTGCAATATAAAATTTGTTGGAAAATTTAAAATATAGAGTTTTATTTTTTAATTTTAAAGTAGGGCATAGGCTGAAACTATGTGTTTATTGAATTTTTTTTCATTTTGTGAAATGCAGTGTCAAAATGAGCTCCCATAGTCATGAAATGAGTGAGCATGAGATGGAAACTGATTCTCATAGTGCAAGCCAATCAGAATATGAACCTGAGCATGAGGATGAGCACAATGAGGGGGGTGAGCAAGGGTCAAATCCAGAAGGGCATACTAGTTCCATAGCTAGTGCACCAGTTTCTACTGATTGCCCTTCCCAGGTTTTGGCAAAGTGGGCTAGGGGTCTTATGATCCCAAATCTCCTCTCAAACAGTTTGCAACAAGAATAACAGCCCCAACGTCATCAACTGGTGGTACGAGGAAATGGCAATGCAACATTTGTGGTGATGATTGGTTTGGGAGCATCACCAGAGTTAATGCACACTTCCTCTTTTGGCCAGGAAAGGGTGTGGGAGCATGCGAATTTTTGAAGGACCCTAAAAATTTGAAATACAGAATTGAATTCAACAAGCTTTGGGGTGTTCCAGATGACCTGGCAGTTCCAATGCCTACTACCTTGTCTGGTAGGCAACATATTCAGACTATTCAGCAGATTCAGGAGCAGCAAATGCAGACGCAGCCACGTATTTCTACTCCTACATTGCATCAGAGAGCAGGAACATTGTCAGGGTCAGCCTCAGGACCGTCATCCACTTATAGCACTATGGCTGAATCACAACAGGGCAAGGGGAAACGCAAGATGCAAAGTCAGCCTAACCCCATAGCTGATTTATTTAATGTGCACCTGAGGGATCAGATAGATGATTCCATTGGCAGGTTCTTTTTTGCCAATGGAATCCCATTCCATGTAGCTCGATCTCCTTATTATAAGGAGATGATGTCGATGGTGGCGAAGGGAGGACCATCATATGTGCCACCAGGTGAGCACAAATTGAGGACCACGATCTTGGATAACAACTATGCCAAGATCGATTCATTGATGGAGACGATGAGGGCATGTTGGGAGGACTCTGGATGTAGCATAGTTATGGATGGGTGGACGGACATTAGGCATCGTCCACTCATCAATGTTATAGTTACATGTTCAGAGGGGCCATTCTTTCTCAGGGCAGTTGATTGTTCAGGGCATCGAAAAGATGCTGATTTTCAGTTTGAGATCCTTCGGGCAGCTATTGAGGAGATTGGGCCACAAAATGTGGTCCAAGTAGTGACAGATGCAGCACATGTGTGCAGAGCTGCAGGGAGGCTTATAGAGGCATCATACAGACACATTTGGTGGACTCCATGTTGTGTGCATGCCATGAACAATGCACTCAAGGACATGGGGAAGATTGAGTGGATTAGAGGAGTGGTCAGCAATGCTAGAGATGTGCAGATGTATATCTGCAACCACCACACTTCACATGCCATCTTCAGGAGCTTCGCGAAGAAGGAGTTCTTGAAACCAGTTGAGACCAGATATGCATCCTATTTCATTCTTTTGGAGAGAATGCTTGAGTTGCAAGAGCCACTGCAAGTCATGGTTATGACACAAGACTGGAATCGTTGGGATGGGTCCAGGACAGAGCAGGGGAAGAGGGTGAAGGAGATAGTGAAGAGTGATGCATTTTGGCATGATGCAAAATATATTGTCACCATCATTACACCAGTTGTACAGGTCATCAGATATGGGGATGGGGATGCACCTAACCTTGGGGAGGTGTATGAGTGCATTGATTCTATGCTTGGTCAGATGAGGGCAGTTGTGCAAGAGAAGGACCCCACTTTAGCGTTCTACAATGTTTACATTCAGCCTATTATTCAGCGTAGATGGGACAGCCTAAACACTCCCTTGCACATGGCTGCTTATGCATTGAATCCGAAGTGGTACATGCCTAGGCCTGGGAGAGTTACACCGATTCAGGATGATGAGGTGAAGGAAGGGTTCTTCAAATGCATTGATAGGATGTATGATGTTGAAGCTGCTGGCACCATTCGCACTGAGTGGACGAAATTTGCTACTCTTAGGGGTTATAAGGCTGCAGCAAAGGCGGACATAAGAACTATGGCACAGGAGGATCCGATTTTGTGGTGGACTTGTCATGGACCGAAATCACTGACTACCACACTAGCCATTCGTTTGCTGTCCCAGGTTTCTAGTTCTTCAGCTTCTGAGAGGAACTGGTCTACTTATAGCTTCATCCACTCTCTTAAGAGGAATAGACTTACCTCTAAGAGAGCAGAGAAGCTAGTGGCTGTACATAGTGCCTTGCGTATCACTGACCGCAGGACACGTGTGTACAAGGAGAGCCCAGCAGCACGATGGGATGTAGAGCCAGAGGAGCCATCACAGATTGATGAGGATGAGGATGCTTCAGATATAGGGTTGGTTGGTGTTCCTTTGGCGGATCTTGACCTTGAGGAGTCCAGTGGTTCTAGTGATGAGGAGTTTGCCGACCTCCCGAGGGATGATTAGAGGCCTCTGCCTCCTTCACTACATTTTGTCATTTTGACATTTTGATTTTGTACTTGTTTTGATATCATATAATCATGCTACTCATTGTAATCATCTTTATAATCAGATATTTTTGATATAATATAATAGAAATCTTCCATTTGCCGATGCAACAATTGTTACATTGTAGTATTGAGTATTACTATTCTAATTTCTAATTAGTAATTCATCATTCGATACTGAAAACTTCAATATTCAATGTTCAATGTTCAAGTACTAATTTAGTATTTCAATTTTGCTATTTTACTTCTTAATAGTCTTATACATCTTTTCATAACTAGCATTTTAAGTACCATATGTATAGTATATAGTATATACACCCCGTCCCCCCTCCGCCCCCGCCCCCGCCCCCCCCGAAATTGAGGCCCCTTTGTCCCCCCCCGAAACCCCCCCTCGCTCGACGCCCCCGCCCTCGGTGGAACATAGGTTATTTTTAGAAAGTCATCCGGTTGCCTCTAGTCATCATCCTAAGTCTTTAGTACCATGTTGGTATTGATTAGAATTCTAATTTTATGTCATTTTGGTACTTAATGCAACTTGGGCAAATTAAATTAATTATCCACTTAAGTTGTCTAATGTTGAAATATTAAAAAAAGACAACTTAATTTAATAATTCAATTAAAAGGTGTCTAAAGCGTGCTTCAAGTTGGACACCTAGGGAAAGTGGTCTTTTTTCACATGATAAATTATTATTATCTTTCAAAAGAGTCATTTTGGAGAATAATGGAATTATTAATTTAAATTGTGGTTTTTTGCCTCTGAAAAAGTTATAAAAGGAGGATGAGAGCTCATTTGCAAGGTTAGCGATGAAATGTTATTTGCTTTTGCTGTTGGAGAGAACTTGAGTTCTTTCATAATTTCTTGAGGACGAAAACTCTCTTGGAATTGTTGGTTTTGGGGATGAAAACCCCCCTAGTTGGTTTGGGTGGTTTCAGACAAATGCCACAACTGTGCCTGCAAATAAAGTATTTTTCCTGTTCTTCCCAAGATGAAGATTTTTGCTGTATTTTGAGTTGCAAATTTTGGAGTTGATTTGCCTAATATATCAGAAGTTTTTGAAGTGCTTTTAAGGTGATTTTGAAGGTTTCTTTGTTGGCCATACCATTCACCTGTAGCAGGCCATGCCACTTATTTGTGCTTAGAATTTTCAATATCTTCACGTGAAATCTGTTTTGGCAAGTGTGATGGTGTTTCCAATGCAGGCTGTACACTTTTGCAAGAGTCTATTGCTGTTTAAGTCTGATTTTTCTCCATAGCTGGGTCGTACCATATGCAAATGAGTGCCTGTGAATGGGGTGTGGAAAGTAGTGAGCAAATTGCTGCCCTTTGTTGCTTTTTCCTGGTTTCTTTGATGGCGCCTTAACCTCCTAATCTCCTTCCTACCACCTGGGCATTGGAATTTTTGAATTTGATGAAGTGGTCAGCTGTTTGGTGATGCCAAGCAAGCTGTACAGTGCTGGTCTGAGATATATTAGACATTTTTGGTAGTGGTTATTGCTGCTGGGTGTGATTGTTCATCATAGTTTTGTTGTTGGGAATGCTGATTCTAGTAGGACTGCTGTTTGGGAGGAGTAAATCGGCATTTTGGAGTGTTGCTGAGTGATTTCAATCATATCAGACTGATGAGCACACGGTTATACTGAGAGGGGGGGGGGGTGAATCAGTATAACAACTTTTACCAATTTAAAACTTTATCAATCACAATAACACCATTCACTCAACATCAATAATTATGCACATGTGAAGAACACAATAACACCAATATTTACGTGGAAACCCTTGTGGGAGAAAACCACGGTACAAATAATGTACTTTATATATATGTGAATTACAATGATTGTAGGCACCAACCTACTAGAGGGACCAACCTCTAACTTGTTTTGTAGGCACCAACCTACAGGAAGCACCAACTCTCTCAATTTGTAGGCACCAACCTACAGGAAGCACCAACTCTCTCAATTTGTAGGCACCAACCCCCACTTGCCAAGCACCAACTTAGCAAAAGATAATAACTTCAAGAACAATGTTCCACCTTCAATGTTGCTTCTTGAACGGATGATGGACAATTCTGCTCAAATATCTCCTTCAAATCTGTTTATAATTCTGATTTGTATCTGCTCAAAAACTCCTTTTATTCATTCATAAAGATCTTCTTGATGATGATGTTTCTCATAAAACAGATTTCTATCTCCTTATAAATCTGCAAATTATATTCTCATAATCTTCTTATAAGACTGCAAATAAATCTCTATAAATTCACTCACAATTTCCTCATAATTTGCTTATGAACTCTTCATGGATCTGTTCATAAAGATTTTACAAATCTGCTCATAGATTAGCTTAATTGTTCTCTCCAATATGCTTTACTTCTGTATGTCTCTTTCTCAAAAATCTGCTCTTCGAGGTCTTCTGGCTGGTGTATGCATCATAATTCTTTTAATTCACACCCACACCTTCATATACATATCTGAATATGTTTTCTGGATATTAACTTTGTTCTCTACATACTCTCATTCAGTCACTTCAGTCACACTTTTCAAATGCAAATTAAATCTTAATTTTATATTGATCTCATCAAGTGTTGCAACCTTTGTAAGCAATGTGTCTCTTGAACTGATCTTTCCTTTTACTAGTATTGTTCCATTTTAATGAACATAAGTGCTGCCTTCTCTTTGCATATAAGACAAAACTAATTTTTGTCTTATTCAACTTTTGTTTGCTTTATAAAGGTAATCACACCTTTTCAAAACAAAACTGAAATTTGTTTCTAAACAAAACTTAATCGCTGCCTTTTAAGACTTATGAAACGTAGCCTTTAAATCTTGTCTTATGTGCTTTGTCTTTTTCCTCTTTTGTCTTATTCACTATGAGTCGCTTTAATCGCTGTTTTTTTTATTTATATAGATATTTACTTGTTTGATATTTCTTTTCCAACTTTGTAGTCAATACTGTTTCATCTGGAAAATTAACTCAGGTTCAAATGCAGTTATTTTATCAGCAAGACCAACCACAGTGAAATATACACCTGCTAGTCCCTCTGTAAACCAGAACTAAGTCCTTTCTTGTCTTTTTGATTGCTGTTGTTTTATTTTTAAATGCTTCTCTCTAAAAACAATATTAATAGTTGCTCATTCAAATATACTCCATATCAATAAAGCCTTCTCTTATATTTGTTTATGCTATTCAAAGGACTCCTCAGATCTGTTCATGCTCTTCAAAGGACTGCACATATTCTCTTTATAATGTCTGTTCTAAAAACATATTAATATCATTAAAGGCTTTTATTGAATGTTCTTTGTATACATTACATTTACTCCACAAATGGATCTTCTTGAGTGATCTATTGTATTCTCTTCGTATGCACTCTTAACTTGACATCAATGACAATTTCGTCTTCTCAATTTTGACATCTATGACAATATTTCTAACACAGACTTGATCAGACCCTGTTACCAGCAAGGATCAAGTTGTTGCCGACTTACATCATCTATATTCTCATCCATCTGAGGTATTCTATTTGTTAGGTTTTTATATCCTTGATTATCCTTGTTATTCAACTAATTATTAAGTGTTGCAGTATTTGAATGAGTTGTACTGCTTTGAAAATATCATTGTAAAACACTAGATGGTAGTACCGCCAGTGGGTTGATCTTTGTCCATTGATGTATATACTCGCCCCACTGAACAAGTGGAGAATATTGGATTTACTTACCCCACTGAACATGTGGAAGTTTTGTATTTGCTTAGCCACTGAAAAGTGGAAGTGCCATGTTTTTTCTCACCCCATTGAATAAGTGGAAGAATTCTAATTGCATACTTGTTGAATAAGCGTGAAGCATTCTTACTTTTAGTATTGCATAAGCACTCCATTGAAGAAGTGAGATTGGTCGGCTTGCCGCCTAATACATTTCCATTTTAGCTGTAGCATTCTAGTTAATTGTATAGTCTTGATTCTTGAACACCGTATGCTCTCACCATGCCCATTTTGGGAACTGGGTATCAGAAAGTGGAAAGGACATTGCATTTTATGATTATCGCATTTCCAGTTGGTGAATTTTTTAAAAAAATTGGGTGTACATTACACATAATGGGTTGGACTGATGCTATCCAAAACTTACCCAATGAAATTTGTCATGTTCCATTTAATTTATTTCTCAAGGCACTGTGATGTCATAGTTGCTTTGTTGGACCAAGTTCACATGATTGGTGGTTTTGTGATGGAAAAGAGGTGTGGATGATCTTCATTCAAGGACTTGAGATTCATTACAACTTCTTGGTGAAAAGCTCTCACAGTCGCAATGGAAAACTCTCACAATCGCAGTGAAAATCTAAAATAAAATCATAAAATCCATGAATCTGCTTGCCCTGTTCTAGAGCACCCAAACTTGCACAACCACACAAAACACTTCTATATGCATACCCAAGAGGCAGAGAAACACTGAATGAGATGGTTAACAATTGTACCACTCAAACTCTAGACTAGGTAGTCTTTGTCTCATCAAATATCTTCATTACTGTCATAAAATCTGAGTAGAGTGCATTAACACAATATATATGAACATATCTTGATGCCTTTAACATCCAAAAACTGATCACTTCTTGCTCCTTGTGCAGGCTGCAGTCAATTGCCTGGATGCTTTTCTGGGTTTAAAATCTATAGCTTTTGCTTCACTAATTTTAATGTCTTCTTTTTTCTTATATATTTCAGTCAAATATCTGTCAGACTTCTCTTTTGGAAATTCTCACTGCATGGTCATCGCATATTCAATTATATGTGGCTGAGAACAAAGAGGAGATAATCCTGCATTTCATCATATCCTCCTTCTAACATATTTGCTTCATTTGAGACTTGAAAAGATGATGACATGAATGATGAAGGGAGTCTCTTCACATTGCTTTCATTTGATAACATTATGCAACCTTCTAATTTCTTTAGAGTAACCCCTGTACCTTGTTTGGTTTGGAAAACAAGCAGCATTTAACCCATTCTCAGAATGGACACAATCTTTTATACTTTATGGTATGACTTTTGTAGCACAATATTCTGCAAACACATTCCATATAATATCCTAGAGCATAAAATTATTAAAATATAATCACAACTGGAACTGCAACCATCGCATCCAAGAGACCACATTTTGGTGAGGCAATTTGTTGCACACATATTACATGTTTTACTTTTCTTTGCATATTAAAATCATTGAGATGTTTCGTTAAACAGTTTGTATGCCAAATCTGCAGGTGTGTATTTTACAAGGCATTTTGTCAAAAATATCACAGTTTGTGTCTCATTTCACACTCTGTATATGCTTTAGAGAGTTCAGTTGCCATATTTATGTACCCAAACTAGTGAAGGTCATGCAAACACTGGCAAAGGTCATGGCACTTGGCTTTACACACACCAATGCATTTTCTTGAAAGTTTTGAAAGCCATTTCAAAGATCCACTTTGTGCAAATGCAATCAAAGCGTTTCATGAAGAAACATTATCATGAGGCACATTTATTTTAAACAATTTACATACCCTTTTATGCTTCACCCTGTATGCACCTCCATTGTGGTATTTACAGGTATAGCAATTGAATAAAATTGTTTCCATTGCCATATGAGTATGCTGTTTTGGGATTCAGTTCTGGCAACTGCCAATTGGATTTGCTTGAAAATTGTTGGAACCTTTTCAACAAATCCATTGTGAACACTTTAATTAAACATTCCATAGTTCCTTTTTGGCACAGGCAGAGAGGAAGTTTTCACAGGGTGGAAAACATTTAAAATAAGTCAGGTGGTTTGTCTAGGCTCCCACATGGTGACTACAATATTGCAATCTGATAAAAATCCTCTATCCTCTACATTTAAATGGCATTTAAACCTGCATTTTAAAGCTCCCATGAGATGACATTCCTCTGAGGTGTTTGTCAAACATCTCAAATGCCTGGCTATGTTTTCCACATTTTGCATATGTCTCTGCTTGGGTGGCTGCAACAGCAGTATCTGAAAATCTTCTTTCCATCATGCTTTGATGGCTGTTCATCTCCTGTCCCAAACAGTCCATTTTGGTGCAGACATAGAAGGATGCTAGCAAATGGTTTTGCTGGAAGGTTTATAAAACTCTTTCAACAATTCCATTTCATCCATATCCTGCAATCATGGTGTACCAAGATACAACATTCATGATTGTATGCCTTGTTCTTGTGCAGAGAAGTTAACACCAAATGCAATTTGCAGAGTTGCTCCGATTTCTTGATAAAATAAACTTTTTTCTCTTCTTTATAGCATGCGGGGATGCAAAGTCAAGTTACATTTGCAGTTATATGCAAATGTGCATGGGAACCCACATTTTTGATGCATAAAACATATAAATTTTAACTTTTTAATCTTCCTTCATATAGTGGCAGGATTTTGGGAAGCGGGATCATCTTTGCAGTTTGAAACTTACATGCAAATGTGCATGGGGACTTCGCATTTCTGCATTACAAAATAGAAGCGATTTGCCTTTGAATATGTGCAGGATTTTGGGAAGTAGGATCACATATGCAATTCACAACTTTAAATGCAAATGTGCATCACAAGTCTGCCCTTTTGCTTGATATAAATAAATTTTGTTTCATGACTACATTATCTTTGTGGGATGGCAGGAAATGAGTGCATGCCTGCATTTTTTTTTGCAAAATTACTAATAAGATCCATAATCCCCACTTAAAGATTAAGTTATTAAACTTTTCCATTACATATGTGAATTATGCTTTTGCATGTATATTTTAGTGAGATTACAAAGTCATGGTACACATTTACAATTTTTCACATGCGAAGTGCGAATTAAATTCAAAACTCACTTCCTTTAATATTCTCATTGCACTCTCCACTTGAATGTGTAAATGGAGACTTTGCCTTAGAAGTATTCTGAATGTTGACTTCCAAGTGTAAACTGAAACTTAGACCAGAATATATTCCAGGATAGTGGGACTAGCAATGCAAATTGCAACTTTGGGAACATGTGTGACAGTGTGAGCACCTTGTAAGTCTTTGTGAGCATTATTTCCCTATGCACTACGTTCTGCAGACCTTGAAGAGGCAGGCACAAGGTAGATTAATCATCATATGCGCAGCCATTGTTGGATCCCACAATGTAATTTTTTGTATCCTTGAAAACCTGCAGAGTTAGTAAACAAGTTTGTATACAAGTGCATGAAGAACTCCGCCTTTCTGCAAATGTCATTAAACTATCAAACCTCACATTTTGGAAATACAAATGCAGACAATCCGTCTGGATCCGCATGCGTACATGGAAAAGCACATGAAACATCCACTAATGAAAACATAGTCAAACTTTTCATATAGTTTTGCAACATAACCAAATTTCATGACTTTGCTTTGAAGTAACAAGGTTCAACTCAATCGACAATTTCAAGAACTCAAAATGACCAATTTCAGTTCTTAAGACACTTACGACGGAGACTAATTGACATGACATTTTCAACTTGATCTAGCCAAGAAGACAAAGAACTTTCGCACGTGACTTGGAAAATCAAGATGACTTTCAGGATTGTGATTCAATGATGTATGTCAACTTACTGAATGCAAATTTTTAAAAATTTGTCATGGTCAAAACTTGGGATAACAAGTTAAGCTAGATCCAATGGATTACTTTATTTGCAAAGATGATCGATGTATCATTTATGAACAGCAAATCTGGGTGTAATTTTTAGTGAGGTATAGAGGTTCCAGTTCCCAATAGCCTCCTGTATATTCTGTAGCACATAAACATCTATGGGTTTCAAATTTTGTGAGGATGCCTAGAAAACAAAATATGTTACTCTAGCATTCAGGCTATGCTATTTCAGTTTTGCAAAACAAGGGTGAATGGAGGTGAATGGAAGTATGTTGATTATTAAGGAACTAGAACACAGATTGGTACATCTGGTACATCTGGAATACTGGTTATAGGTTAGAAGTTAGAACCAATGATCTTTACATTGGTGTAGTGGTATAATATTGTTGCATTGTAGAGTGGAAGGATGTAGTATGAATTGTGTATGATTCGCTCCTAAACATAATTGTTGTCAATTACCAGTGCAGGACTGGGCTGATATGCTTTTGAGGATGTACTTGCGCTGGGCTGAAGATCAAGGCTATAAGTCAAGAGTTGTTGAAAGATCTGTAGGAGAGGAGGCTGGTATCAAATCAGCAACAGTAGAATTTGAAGGTCGTTTTGTTTATGGCTATCTGTCTGGAGAGAAGGGCACACACCGTCTTGTAAGACAGTCTCCTTTCAATGCAAAAGGTCTTCGGCAGGTATTTGTTGGTTTTTTCATTCCTCCTTACTTCTTGTCAGAAATCTTATTGATACTATTTAAAAGCTGGAAGTACATGGTATAATATGATTTGTCACTTGCACCCATCAGGATATATTCTTGTAGATGATCTTATCTTTATGATAATGTAAGAGATTATATGTGTGGTAATACATTTCAGCTCTAACAACCTGCAACCTGAGCATTGAAGAGTCAGCATAAAAATTCAATAATTAAAATTTCAAATAGTTAATTATGAAAAGCTAATTGAGAAGCTAGAAGACAGTGGATAGCAATTAATGAAGGTGAGAAAGCAGCATAAAAAAAATCCATGAAAGGGGTAAGATCTCCCACTAATAAAATAATAAGCCTTGTATTTCTAATGCTTGTATGCTTGGCATGTTAAACCTCATCCAAGTTAACTACCAAAAACTATATGCACAGTACAAGTCTATTCAACTGGTGTTGAATCATAAAGATTCAATACTTAGGTACCATTCTTCTATATCAGACTGGGAAACATAGAGAATGATGGTAATGCTCCAATTCTCATTTAGGACATGCTGATTACATTGACATCCATTCCTGCAGTTGTATTGAGAGAAAGCTAACCCTTTTCTTACTGTCACTTCACCACTTGTATGCTAATGTGGTTGTAAGGAGGGGCGAAGTTTACTAGAATGTTTTGAACTATAGGTGGCTAAAATAAGGACTGAAAATTTACCAGATGCTTATTGGAAAATGTGTTGTTTTGAACATTGGGGATGGGTTCCGACTGATTGAGAAACAACATTCTTCTAGAATCTAAATAATGAGACTCAGCATCATTGGAAATCCAATATTTGCTCTTTGTAAGGGTAAATGTACATGAAGGGAATGAAGAAGAGTCTCTTTAAATCATGGAATCCTTGTGTATGCTGTGGGGGAGTATTGTCAGCACAGTTTTTTATGGGTTCACACTTGAGACTTAACTACTAAATGCTAAAATTTAGCATTATTCATTATATTAACTAATTAGAGCCAAGGTATTTAATATATTTAAGCATTCTTATTTCTACCAGAGATTAAACCATTATACCTTGCACTAGAAAAAGATTTAGACTACTACAGAAATACAAAGTGCAAATCATGAAGCTGTGGTGGATGGTACTTCATTATTCATTTTGGACATGCAAAATATGTAGCACCATCCTGCATTCTCAAAGATGCAAAATCAGACTCTGGCTTGTTAGTTGGACACTGACACTAACTTTATTCATGAGATGGAAGTCCTAGACACTAACGATGACCAGTCAACAAGTATCTATTTTGTTTTTACTCTTAACAGTTGGTTTCTTAGGTCGTTTTGCTGTGCTTGAACTTTGACACCTCCTGTCATGTAACAAGTTTGGGTTAAAATGCCTTTTTGCAGACAAGTTTTGCAGGTGTGGAGGTCATGCCTCTTATTCCAGATGAATCCTTGGATATTGAATTACCAGATGAAGATCTTGAAGTGAGCTTTTCAAGATCTGGTGGTGCAGGAGGTCAAAATGTGAACAAAGTTGAAACGGCAGTTCGCATTGTCCATATTCCAACAGGAATTGCTGTTCGATGCACAGGTTCTTTTATTTTTTCACATTTTGGTTTCTTGCAATTTGATGCATAGAATGTATGGATGCGATTAACTGTTCTTTGGCAAAAACATTTGACAAATTATTTTCTTTTGAAGACTTATTGTATTAACTATCTGTACATGTATGAGTATCTGTATTATAGCACTATTCTTCCAGCTTTACATTTTTTTGCTTTGATTTGCTTTGGTGATTGATCCCTGTAGAATGATGTCTAAATCTCTTTTGCATGCAGAGGAAAGAAGCCAACTCTCAAATAAGATGAAGGCTCTTAATCGTTTGAAGGCAAAGTTATTAGTAATAGCTCAGGAACAACGTGCATCTGAAATCCGACAGATAAGAGGTGATATTGTGAAAGCTGAATGGGGACAACAAATTCGGAATTATGTCTTCCATCCATATAAGCTAGTAAAAGATGTACGGACTGGTTTACAGACCTCTGATATAATAGCTGTTATGGATGGACAATTAGAACCATTTATCAAATCTTACCTAAGATTCAAATATGTGAACAACATGACATCACAAAACTGATGATGAAACAACAATCTTATTAATTATTTTAGCAATCTTGCAATTGTCTTTTTTCTTTCCATGCTGTTTATTTACCTCCAGGCGTGCTAGTTGCCAAATGTTTGTAATATGAATATCCTTCATAAATGATCCCCATTGATGCACATGATTACAGTTTTTGGTTGAGCTTCATCTTAATAAAGGATAAATTCTTATCAGTAAATTAGTTAGAAATTGTGATGTCCCGGTACTTTATTTCTAACTTAATCAGTTTATTCTTGAATCAATGCAAACTTCAGAATGCAATGTGATGATGTCTGATGAATGGTTTATATTTTGAGAATTGAATAAATGGAATAATAAACCGTTTCCCAAGTATCAATATGCAGAATTCTGGAAGGCAATCTCGATGTCTTGCTCAACCCCTGATCGAGTTCTGGAAGGATATCGATTCTGCAGTCTGTATATTGGTTTATAAGTTTCGATGCCTTCCTCAATGTCTGTCTGATCACCGAATATTCTCCTTCTGGGTGGCACAAGATCTGTTCTTCCAGCCGCGTGGAATTCTCAGTTTCCAACTAGCTTCCTGATGAGTCGTAGCTTGGGCTCCTGTACAGAGTAGTAGTGTGATCTGGGCAATTATTTTCCTCTTCTCCTTTCCGTGATGCTCCCTCATCGTCAATCGCTCTCCTAAAGTATCCTCGTGGGTGAAAGATCATGACTCTTCTTAATTGATCTGCCTTGGATGAATGGTCACGTCTTCTCCATTAGTCTGTCTCAAAAGATTCAATTAGTATATTAATTCGATTTGTTTAATATAAGCTCAGAATGTATAAAATTGTATTAAATATATAGTTTATATTTTTAATAATATTACCAACTAAACATTAGTATTTGAAAGAAATAAATTATTTTAGAGACTAATACTTATCTTTTTGACGGGACATTATAGAAATCTATAGTTCAACTAAGGTGCCTCAGCGGAGTAACTCTTAAACAATTCAGTGGGATAATCAAGTAAAGCAGAAGATGGGTTTGTGTGAACCGCTACTCATGAAATATGGGTCAATGAGTTTGACTCAATAACTACCCTTTTGAATCGTGATAGAAATATCAGAAGTAAATCAGAAGTTCATGCAAATCAGATTGGTCAAGAATTGCTAGATTCTTGAACTGTAGAAGCACCCAATCTGGAGAAACACAGTCTTTTGAGCTCCTGAATAAACCTACACAATTTTGGCCAACTTGTGTTCATCTAACAATTTGATAAAATCTGACAGGGATATTCTCAAGGAATCCCTTAGACCATATCAAATCCATGGGCCTCAAGTCAAATTAAAGAACTCCAGCCGAGCAGAAGAATTGAAGTGAAATCATGTGCATTGGATGGAGGCAGTTGAATTTAAGCAGCAAGTAGTATATCCTTCTTTCAACTTTTTTATTTATTTATTAATTATGGGGCAAGGGGCCCACTTGTACTATATAAAATATCAAAATATAAATATCAAGAATTTGCTTCAGACCCTTATCAAGGGAGCAAAAGCCCATCTGTTAACAGGAAAACTGATAAAGACTCTTGATATGAGAATTTGGGAGGAAAATGTAATCTTCAAAACAACAAATAAACCAGGCTAGCCCTTTTAAACACAAGAACAGAGAGTCAAGTTGTTCATCACTTGGGTGCTTTTAGCTAAAGGCATCTTTTTTAATTTCTTTCCACTGTGATCAAGCATTAGGACTTCCTGAAGAGTTTTCAGAGGAGGAATCAATAGACCTGGAGCTCTAGAAGGGGCATCACTTGACAAATATAGAAGATGACCCCCTAACAGTAGAATGGTTGAGAGGAGTCACAATACCCTTAGGTGTGGAGAGGTCCCAGCGGTTGAAGGAGAATTTGAAGAAGCTAAAGAGGTGCTTTCCAAAGAGGTCTCTGTGAGATCATCCACCTCAGTCAGAATTGATCACCAGATGTCAACACTCAATCCCTTTTCGCCAAGCAGTCTACCTTGAGGAGGCAGGACAATGAACTGTGTGTGAAGACTTAGGACAGTTTGCTGCCGGATGGCCTCCATACCATGATCTGCATCTAAAGGCAATACCTAAATAATCATTTTGTTTCTTCCAAACCTTGTCGACAACTTTCAAAAAAGATTCTTGTGATAATTTCTTGGATAATTCAAAACCAACTAGAATCTTTGCAAAGATAAAATGACTTACTATTTGATCTACATCCGGAATTGAAAAAAGTTTCCGCAAAGAATTTCCAATGGAGTAAAGACCACCTTCATTCCAGAACTAAAGAGGCAGGTGTGGAAGCCTAACCCAAATTGGAGAAACAAGAAGTATTATGTGGAAGAATTAAAATCTGGAGACCACAATTTCAGCCCTCAATAAAGCCTTATCCTTATCCCAAAACTACAGGCTTCCTTGAGCAAGGTATCCCTATCTGGAGATTTACAAATTACCCGGGACCAGCCTTTTGCTCAAGGGCAGATAGTGAAGCCCTCTTTCACCAAAGGCTTCTAATGGAGAGTCGTGTATTCATGAAGCTTTACCAAACCAGGCCAGAAGTTTTAAAACTTGCAGACTAATGTAACCTATTTACCATTCTTTTTGCTCAACCACCTCCCCAAACACAACAGTTTGAATTTGTTCAGAAGAAGAGTCTGTCATTCACGGGCTTAAATTTTTTACAGTTCTCACCTACCTCATAATCTATAGAAATCCTAAAAGGTTAAAACCTAAGCCATTTGACAGATTTGACTTTGCAACACTCTAATGCTTGCAAACCACCTTCTGGACTGAGAGGTGGCCATCGATATTAGATTTAGCTGAACTAGCCACCATCAACAAAAGGGAAGCAATGAAATTATTAACATCAAGAGCCAAAATGCCATTGCTCGAGGAGTCGAGACTGCAGCCTTCTTTGCAGCATGCATATCTAAGGGTACAAAACATCCATAGCTTTGTCACTGGCCACAAGGGACACCAACCCAGCCCCAAAATATTGAAATCTGGACTCAATCCAATCGCCAATCTGGGACAAATGGAATTGCAAGGAGGAGATCTGAAGGTTTCAGGGGTGCTGGAGCAAAATGGGAGCGACATGCTTCTTGCATTTATTTGTAACAATTAAATAAGATGATGTGGACTGTACAATTTGGTTAACAAAAACTGAAGGCTAACACTTGTTATGAGTAAATATAGTTTGCTCTTGATTGACTGCAAGTTGGTTACAATGTAATTTTTTTGGGTTTGTAGAGTGATTTATTGGAAATTACTTATGGAATTTCTCAAGCATGCACTCTAGCGTAGTGTCCTATCACCAATATAGTTCTCCTCCCATAGAGTATAGATCCACTTGTAGGAAGAACAATAAGAGATGAAATGAACTTTGAGGAGAAAACAGGCCTGTGAAGATGTAAGATATTCTGTATTTCCAGATTGCAACCTCTACATAATGTGACTATCAAGTTTCTTACACACTTGATAAGTTCACAAGCTCTTGCCAAACTACATCATGATTTGAATAGAACATTGCGATTGTTGATCTTTAAACAATAATTTCCTTGTAAAAATCAGTTTGACTACTTTCCCTATCCTTTCTGTACATCATGTGGTTCCTACTTGTAGGGGAAAAACCAACACAATACAGCTCATCAGCATTAAGAAGTGCACTAAAATAACACACAACATGAAAGTGTAATTGACTGACTTATTGCAATAATTGCATCATGTGTGTAAGTTGGTTAATAATGCTAGTAAACTTTCAAAATTAAGCTAACATAATTCCATATTTGACAGCTTTTGGAAATAAATGTCCAAAATCAATATTTATAAATTATTACAAATAAAATCCACTGTTCTACAGGAACACTTTCCATGGGGTCTGGATGTACGTTCAAGAAGTCTTGGGGTTTTTAAGAATTGGACATCCTGCTTTATTTGTTGCATAATATATATATATATATACTTTAAAGGAAAAATCTTTAAAAAAATTTGAAGGGGGGAGGATTGGTCATTGCAAATGCTGCACATTGTATTTACTTTTTTAAATTTTTGCAGCTTTTAATTTTTTGGAGTTATTTTAATAGCTGTCCCAAAAGTTGAGAATTTTTTTGTGATCTCCAAAATTGTGTCTCCAGACTCTTCCATCTCAAAATGTTGGAAAAATAGTGCAAATAAATATTTGTTTATTTTCTTGCCAATGAACCAATAATCCTAATTAAAATAAATCATAACAGTGAAATTGACAATAACAAGTTGCAGTCCAGGGCTATACAAGCAAGTAGTATTTCAAAATGGCTTTTGTAGCTAAAAACCCTAAGATGTGCTAGGTGAGGCAGATAAGATTCCTTTGTTTGCAGACAGTTAAGGTGAGGTGGAGAAAGTCTTTGCCGAGAGGCACAATCTTCAGAAACTGGAGGTTGACAGGGAGTCGTTGGTGTTAGGTCCATGCCCATTTGTGGCCCCGATTACTCCTCCTAAGTAGGTCTCGATGGGTGGAATTCAGGACATGGTAAGGAAACTTGTGCGCTTGTGCTTTGGATCTCAAGACAGTGGGAAAGATGGAGAATATTTACAGGAGGGCTATGTAGAGATTGGATCAGTAGCAAACAAAATGTACAAAACAAGTAGTGTCTTTGGGTTGTGATGTCCTCATTGAAGAAAAAAAATTCAAAAGACACGGGATTAGTTATAGATTTCATGTTTTTTGGCCAAGATTAGTAGAGCTGCATTCTTGGATTAAGAACAGCTGGGCAGAAATATTAAGAGGTATTAATAAATATAGATATCTACTAAGTGCTCACGGTTATCTTGTATTCCTATGGGAAAAAATGGAGGATAATATATATATTTTAGAAAATGGGCCTTGGTTTTGGGATAAAAGTGTTAATACTTGTTAAAGCCTTGGTTTTTGGTAGTTAACCTGATGATAGTCTTTTTCTTAATGCTTGTTTGGATTAGGCGCCCTTATTTCACTGTACAATATGGGTAGATGCTTCTTTTTCGGGAGTTCAAAATATGTTAGGGAATTAGTGGATCTAGATCTGAATACAAATAATCTGATCCGTTCCATTTCAGCAAGACTATAGGTAGAACTAGACAGTTTGAAAGGGTTTTAGAATAAAAAATGGCTAAAAGTGAAGGACTGGATTTGGAAACATATTAGAGATTATGAAAATATCTATGTTCCATGGCATTTCTGGGATGGGGATGGCAAGGGATGTTGGATGATGTCTCTAGAAGCTGCATGCCAACTGCATTCCAAAAAGAAATTGTTTGTTTGCAGTTTTCATGCAATACACATTCTACCAGACCATGGCAAATGTACCTTTTTGGAAACATATTAGAGATTATGAAAATATCTATGTTCCATGGCATTTCTGGGATGGGGATGGCAGGGGATGTTGGATGATGTCTCTAGAAGCTGCATGCCAACTGCATTCCAAAAAGAAATTGTTTGTTTGCAGTTTTCATGCAATACCACATTCTACCAGACCATGGCAAATGTACCTTTAATCTCTTTTGCATTTGACAATAATAATTGTTTCTAATACCATATCAAGAATTTTGAAGTTTGCCACATTTTTTAACAATGAAATCAAAATTCCAAATTATTGCTGTTAGTATAATTGTTATTTAACTTATATCATTAACTATGAATCTGAATCATGATATATTTATTGAACTCCAAATTATTGCTGTTAGTGTTAATTGTTATTTAACTTGTATCATTAACTATGAATCTAAATCATGATATATTTATTGTTGTTATATTATTTTAGTTGTTGTCACTACTATCATAATTAATTCAATTATTGTTAATTGCTATTTTAATGTTGTCATGTTATATTGTTGTTATAATGTTGTCATTATATATTTAACAGTCTTTCTTAATGTTATGAATGATTTTTTTAAAATGTTATAAGAAATTGCTTATCTATAGAGGACACTTGGCCATCCTCGGGATGGGCAGGCGTCCCCTATACATTTGCTGTCGTCCCCAATTCTAGGGACTCTATGATGTTTTTTACATTTTCTCAGTTTGGGGGTGGCTAGGGGATGTCCCGTTGTCCTTGAAACACCTCAAAGGATGAGGATAGGGTTTGAGGGGTGGGCATGTGTCCCTGTGTAACATAGGAAAATATTCCATTTTGTTGTAGAAGATATTTTCAAGTGAAACATTATGTAAAAATGTACAATGTGGAAACCTAAAATGGTAAACTAAACATGGTGGGAAGGGGCTTGTTACTCTCATCTTTTAGTTAGTAAGGTTGTTAAAAACTCTTTTGAGGATATGGAGGATATTGGTTTGGCTAGGAGTAGCTAAATTTGATGCTAGAAAAACATTTGTCAAATGTGCCTACCCCTATAGATTGCTTCCCTTTGTCTAAAAAATAAATCATATTTGAGAAAGAAATGAACAAATAGAAGAATAATCTACGAGTAGTATTCTTTTTAATTGCTTCATTTGCCTCTTTCGAGGATAGAAACTTGGTGTTGGGTTAGTTGTGGGCTTGGGGAGAGCACTCTCTCTTGATTAAATTTTAGTCAACTTCCTTCAACCCCCTTAACAAACCACTTAATGTGTCTGGTGTGGGTTACACAACTGAATCTTCCCCTCTAGTTGTGGGAGGTTTCTTGTTATGAGAGCATTAGCAACTCTATTTGTTGCTTCTTGAAGGTTGATGATTCCATTTCCTACATGGGGCACTCTACATTTGCTCGCATCTTGGTGGATATTTACATCTCCAAGCCTCTTCATGGGGATGTGGTTTTGATGGTTAGGGACAGGCTTTGGACTCAAGCTCTGGATTATAAGGGCATCCACTTCAAATGTCATTGATGCTTCTCCATTGATCACTTGGCTACAAATTGTCCTCTTTCATGTCGCAAGGGCTTTGTTATGTGGTGGAAGGATGTTAATGAAGATCACTTAACTATTCATGCTCTTGATTCTTAGTCGAATGACTCCTCTCATGATGAGGATGAATCTTTTGCTTTTGGCATTGCTTTGAAATGTCCCTTAGACCCTCTTGTGGTACCTCCTACCTTGTCCTCACAGCTTGTTCTACCCTTGGCTTTGAATCAGTGCCAGACTACTCATGTGGTGGATGGCCACCCTTCACCTCATCATTTCTTGGTTCTCTCATCACGTGCTAATGGACTCTTCGTGGGGGAATCTGTCATGCCCTAAATTTTACACTTAGGACATGAACACAACTTACAATTTTTTTCAACTAATTATGTAAAACACCATTCACTAATAACAGTGCACACACATGATTATGCATCTATACACAATGAATGATGTTGGTTGAGCAACATTGAAATTCGTAACATTGCCCAAAGGCAAATAGTAGGTATAAATTCCGTTGCTCTAGCATTTATGGCTTTACCATCGTAGTCTCTGGTAATAATTTGATTGTTGATCCCTAAATTAATAATGATGCTACAATATCATTAGTTAAACACTATTATTAACATTAATATTTGTAGGGAAGTGATAATGTCATTACCTTGTATTTATCATATGCAACACTAATATCATTTAATCACGTTAAACTAGTATTGACATGATCAATATTTGTTTTTCACACCTAAGATTTTCCTCCCTACTAAGGAAATAACAATATTAATTCAATTAGTCTATTTTGTAACAACTTCGATATCAAAACAATGTCATCAATATTGACGTCATTTAGAAATGCAACGCTATTGTATATGCAACCATTATTGTTGCTATATATATCATGCAGTATCATTTCTCTTATTTTGATATATAGGCTGTCAATCCTCCATCAATCATTACTTACTAGAATCGTTGTCTATGTTAAAATATTATTTTTAAAGGAAACTTTATTATATTTATGACACTCATCGACTGAATCGAATTATTAACGTATCATAATAATATTACTTATGGTTATGCACCCTAATTATGCAACTTTTACAACATAGTCATCCTTATTATATCTAACAATATTTGATGATCTAGAATATTGACTTCTTATCACTAATAGTAAAATTTCACTATTTAATAATGCCATTAGCGACATTAATACTTATACTAATATCCTTATTAAAATTAAAACTATTAATATTTATTGTTAGCATTTAATATTTAATTTATAAATTAGTTCTCATAGACTCTTACTAGAATAAATGAATAAATTAATTAAATAATTATCACTTTCCCCAAAAAAAGATGTATTGACATTCCAATTAAAACACATTCTTCTAACCATAAAAAAAATTGAAAGTTGTGTTCATGTCCTAAGTGTAAAATTTAGGGCATGACAAAATCCCCTCCGCTTCCACTTGTTTTGAGAATGGACTATTGTAAGGAGGAAGAAGGGTTCTCCTAATCACTTCCCCAAACTCATATTTGAAGTGTTGAGTGAAAGGCCAACCCATTCTAAGTCTGGTATTGTCTAAAAGGGACCTAGGGGTCCCAACTTTTTCATTTGTTTGTTGTTTGTTCTTTGCAGTTTGGAGGATGTTGCCCCTCTTTTGGTTGTTTTGTTTATCTACTATATTTGATTAGCCTAAGCTTGTTTTTCTTTGCCTTATGAAAACTATGTAAAGGATCAGGACCCTAGTTTCCCACTTTCTTTATTCTTTGGTCTTATTGTACAAGGTTTGGGCCCTTTCAAAATCTCTGCTTACCTTAATCAAAACAAATTTATAATTTTTTTACATATTAAAAAAAATCAATTTAAATAAAATATATTTATTCTAAAAGACCTTTATAACTTAATAGTATTTTGAATTTAAACATAAATATGAAACAAATATTATGTACTAGATAATTTCATTAAATAATGGATCTCTCAACGGTTCCTTAAATGGGCAAATATAACAAAACATCTCATATTTAGGACAAATTTTAGATATAATAGATTAGTTTGTAACGGTAAAGTCGTGGAGAGATAATTTATTTACTTAAATATAATCAAGAAAAAATAATTTAGTACTTAATATTACATAATGAAAATATCATTTAAATTATATTAAATTTAGTTATTTAATTTTTTACAACATAACAATATTTTAGACTTAGATAATCATTCATGTCATAGCACATTGGTTAAAACCCCATTGTTGTAGCCACCAAGATTCAAACCCCACTAGGTCATTGTGATCATGGACATTGTGCCCTTGTTGATCCATAGTGTTTGTAGGCTTGAACCTTTGCATTGAAGTTGTTGGTGTTCATACTGGTGACTTCATGGTGGCTCCATGTTCCAAACCTTTGCTAGGTTGGTGTACTCATAGGCTTTGTGCCTCTATTAGGCTATTGGATTCATGGGTTTGGACTATTTGTGTTAATGACATGTGTTCATGTCAAGGATGAGATCCTTGTTTTTGGCCTCGCTTGATTTTCAGACTAAACTAAAAATTCTCATATTGAGAAAAAATAAATTGAACACATAAATACAAAGTTATTATGTTTTGATGGTTTCACTAAATAATAGATCTCTTAATGATTTCTGAAATAGATAATATAAAAAAATCTCATAATAATTGCATAAATAAAAACCTTGGAAACAAGGTTACGTGGATCTTCATAAAGAGCTACTTAGAATATAGGTTTTTTTTCTCCTATTAAATGAATGTGTTAATAACTACTTAACAAATTGTGATGTTTAGACAATTTCCTTTATGGATAAAGGATAAGGTTAAGAATATGAAATCTTTTATTTAGACAATTTTATGTATGGATAAAAGAGAAGGTTAAGAATATGAAGTCGTTTACTTGGAATATATGAAAATAAATAGATAATTTTATTGAAGTTGAATAGAGGTTATCCATTATACATATATGTGTTTGTGTGTATTATTATAGTTTACAAATCAATATTTGAGTTTAAGATGGACATTTACGACATTATTCTATATATTTACGTCAAGAGGCGCAACTCTACAATGGTCGCACAGTGCCTATAAGAGGTCAACATAATTTGTCACAAAAAAAAAAAACACAAAAACAAATGTATTTAAAAAAAAACAATAAAACAATAAACATTTTAGAAAAAATACAAAAATAAATAAAAATCATTTTAATAATAGCTACATTTCAAAAATCAAACACAATGCTAACAAAAAACAATAAATATTTTAGAAAAAAATAAAAAATAAAAAAATATCATTTTAATAATAATAAGATATATTTCGATGTATTTTATATAGATTATATTTAAGATATATAAATACAAGTTATTTCCTCCTATCATAACTGATGCAAAATGGAGTCATTACAACTCTATGCTATGTTTATAGCAAAAAATAGATGATTAAAGAAGTGCGGACGAGATGTAATATAACAGGCCGCTCTTGTATATAAAAGGACATAGCAATAGAAAGGGACATTTTGATTGTTGTTGCAAAGGAGTGGAGAGAAGGGAGAAGAGGTGAAATTAGATTGGAGACACCACATAGGCTTGAGATATATCATTTCAATTTAAAAGCGCAGGTGAGTTATCTAAATGGATTTTGTACTTTGGTTGTTGAGTGTTTGTTATAGTTTTCTCTTATAAAGATTTGGTGCGATTATGATAATATACGAGACAAGTACTCGTTCCAAAAACCATTCGACCTGCTAGTTTTGAGTTTAGATGCCATGCTTAAGGTTAATCTTCTTACAAAAAACAATAAATATTTTCTAAAAAAATAAAAAATAAATAAAAATCATTTTAATAATAGCTACATTTCAAAAATCAAACACAATGCTAACAAAAAACAATAAACATTTAAAAAAAAAAAACCAAAAATAAATAAAAATCATTTTAATAATAACTACATTTCAAAAATCAAACAATACTAAAAAATCAAAAATAAATAAAAATCATTTTAATAATAATAAGATATATCTCGACGTATTTTATATAAATTATATCTAAGATATATATACTAGTTATTTCCTCCTATCATAACTGATGCAAAATAGAGCCATTACAACTCTATGTTATGTTTATAGCAAAAAATAGTTGATTAAAGAAGTGTGAAGGAGATGTAATATAACAAACCACTCTTTGTATATAAAAGGACATAGCAATAGAAAGGGACGTTTTGATTGTTGTTGCAGAAGAGTGGAGAGAAGGGAGAAGAGGTGAAATTAGATTGGAGACACCACATAGGCTTGAGATACATCATTTCAATTTAAAAGCTTAGGTGAGTTATCTGAATGGATTTTGTACTTTGGTTGTTGAATGCTTGTTACAGTTTTCTCTTATAAAGATTTGGTGCGATTATGATAATATATGGTTTTAAATGTCATGTTTAAGATTAATCTTCTTTTTACTGTGTTGTATGTTATAATGATTTTTCTCTGAATATATGTAGGGGAGAGGGGCCCATAATGGAGCAGGATCTAATAGTGGGGATAGAAGTAGTCCTCAGTGGGTCCCATAGTGGAGCACTTTAATATCCAATAGCAAAACACGTTTTATCCATAAAGTATGCAAAGTGACAAATCATGTGATGCCACATCAGCGCACCAATAAAACATGACTTAGTGCACCACTATCGGTCTCACTTTTCTTTTTGGGCCTTTTTAGATACCTCAACAAAAAGCATGCTGATGTGGCATCATATTTGATGATGTGGCCCTAAAATGAAATATAGAAACACATGAGTTGCCAAATGAACTGTTGTACAGAATTGGGAGTGATTTGAAATTTCCACGTAGGATTTTGAGAAACACAAAGTTAGGATGCTCCACTATAGGTCCGTCTCCCCTATTGTTTAGTCTCTCAATAAAGCCTTTGAAGTCTTCGATGCCTGCCCAATTCACATACCTTGTCTGTCCTTTCACATTTTGCATGCATGTTTACCAGTAACACTGGAGTTAGGAACATTTGCATGGAACTCGGCTGTAAGGGAAAAGTGCAGAGAGGAGCATTAAAAACTCTCATGAACTTTATCATCTAATTCGTAATGCTCCAATCTAAGAGTCGCAGCTAGGAGGAACGTTATTAAATGTTGCGGAGTCGGGTATTACACTCGTCAGTTGCATATTCCTAAGAAATCCAAAACCTTTTCAATTATTTAGCATAAGGTAATTTTATCGTACAGTTAAGTGCCTTGACTACAAATCTCGTGTTATTTTGTCAAATAGTTAATGTGCCTTGACTGTAGATCTCTCGTGTCATTCCATCCGACAGTTCACGTGCCTTGTTTTTACGGCTACCAATTGTTTTTAGCTTGAAAGTTTCTAAATCCCTGTTAACAAGTCTATCTCGTGCATATTGAGCAATCATCGCATTTATGAGACGATACCTCTTTGGTGGCATTTTTGCCAAACAGTTTGCTCACCCTAACAAATCTATTTCATGCATATTGCAATCATCTCTTTCGAGGTATTCCGTCAAATAGTTCATGTGCCTTGTCTTTGTCCTTTCATCATTTCTAGGTTGTAAATATGCCTTGTTCTGAAGGATAAGATTACTTGTTTTTAAATTTGATAATGGAAGAATGTTGATAATGTTGTTAACTAATTATTATCATGATTTTGTCTCAGTACTCAGAGACAAAATTGGCACAAAAACCCTTACAAATCAATTTAAAGCCCCACGAATTTGATACCATGGATTTGAACCACAGACAATTTAATTGAATATGCACCTAAAGATTTGCTAACCTTCATCTTCTTGTTCTCTCCATTTTCCTTAATAAGAAAATAATTGTCAACTTGTTTTCCTAACACTACCAAGCCCCTACCCACCTCACAATGGGCAAGAAACCATTCACAATGTATATGTCCCATTTTTCTCTTAAGAAATTGAGGTGTAACCAAATTGTTTATCATTTATCTTCTATTTGCTAAATGATAAATTATTTAAACATTTAATATCTTTGAATACCATGACACAGCACCCTATTATACATGCATGTTCCAAGACAGCTTTAACAGCCAGTAGAAACGGGTGAGAATTTAAGAGTTTTGAATTTGAACAATATTTTCCAAGCCAGCTTAACAGCCAGTAGAAAGGGGTGAACATTTTAGAATTTAGAATTTGAACAATATTTTGAGGTCATTGACACCTCATGATTGAACAAGTCAATGACCAAAAAACATGAAAAAGAACCATAGAAATAAATTAATAATCTATAATCTCATGGTGGGAGCAAAAAAAACCATGAGCCAAGCTAAAACAGAAGAAAACAGAAAATAGCATTAGTATTGCTAATTTCACCATAACAAAACTTTATAACACATTATTTTTAACCGTCGGGTGAGGTAGTAATGGCATTGTTCATTCAACCAAATATAAACTTCTATTTGAATTGTGTCTAAATCAATTTAGGGACAGAAGACCAAACAAATATACAAATACATAAGACAATATATTATTTATTGCATTTGTCTTTTGACCTGTCTCCCTCCTGTATTGCTATTATATTTTATTGTCCAGCTACATTCCATTCATCTTCTTTTCCTCCGCCCTGCTTAGATAAATTTTAACTTTCAATAAATGACATTTCAAAATGTCATGTTAATTTAGATGGGCCAATAATTGGTTATAAATAATTGTTAAAAGTCCAAAAGTATAAAAGATATTAAAATCCTTCACATTAAAACAACCTTTAGCATCCTGAAAAGTGAATTGAAATGATTGCTCTCATCAAAACTATTTAAATGCCACGGATGCATTAATATCCTACCAAACTAAAAATATAGAAAAAGAACAAGATGACAAACAAGATTTCAAAACACATAAACAACGTGCAAGAGAGTGAACTATCAATCTTAAATACTGGAAGATAGCATATTCTCTGAAAAATAGAATGAAAGCATGGAGTTTTCCAAATGGGAATTGAATCACGATATGCAGCCTTCGCGTATTGCATACTATCAGACTGAAAATGGATGTCAAAAAATACATTTGATGGAGGTTTGTGAGGAGATCAAGCTTATATCAAAGTTAAAACTTGTTTTTTTTTTTTTTTGACTATAAAGTTAAATTTTGTTAAAGACAAATTATACCACACTGCTTAAAAACTTTAGCAGTGTCAGCCTTCCAACAGAGATTCCACTCAAGAATGCTGCACACTACAGTAACTTCCTTTCATAATCAATCAAAAACTGCAAAACTGTAACATCGCACCTTTGCTGACTAAATAGAATTACAATAAGGTCATAATCAAGTTGCCTGTCATTTCAGACAGGCAGGCCTGAACCTAGAGTACATATCTGATCCTTCCCAACTTCTCATGATATACAATCCAAAAGTGAGCATGCCGCTCATGAGTAGGGAAGCTGTCTGAACAGCAAGTGTCTACAATTTGCATGACTTCTAAGGTCAAAAAAATAACCTAATAGATTCATCCACAACAATCGTGCAGAAGCACATAAAATAAATCTGTAGAATCATCTGCTGAATTGATGCAAATCTAGATTGCTAGGTTGCCTGACAAGATAAAGGTGAAGGACATTATCAGTATGCATGAATGTGGGAAATGGTGATCAATAACTGGCAACAAATGTCAAGAATCCAAAACAAAATCATCAAGTTCAGTAAACTAAACAAAACAGTAAAATAGGTGGTACCAACATTTACAGCCTTTCTTCATGAACATGATTGGGAGTCTCTACTTGGCTATCAAGAGGCATGTATTGGGCCATGATGGCTCTGATTTCTGAGTCCATATATGACTGCAACCCAGATCATGACATACAATATATCAGACATCATAGTGTGCACTTGTCAAAAATGGGCTGCAATTCCAATAACTTACAACTTAGAAAAATGACACAGATAGCATCAAACAACTTTTTACTTACTCTAAGTCTGTATTTATAAACCACATAACCTCCGATAGCAACAGCCGCTAAGCCAAATAGAACCACCCATACTGCAGCCCAGCCAACCTTTGCTTGTTCAGATTTTTTGCCTGGTTCAAAAAACATTATAAGTTGAAATACCATTATTGCATAAAAGGCATATAAAGAATGCAGAATATGGGAATGAAGCAGATTGCACTACTTACTTATACAAGTATCATGGTCTCTGATATACAGGAGGTCACCTTTACAACTACATTCATAACTACCCCATGTGTTTTTGCAACTACAGTCTGAGCATTGGCAAGCCTTCTTTTCTTTGCACTCATCTATATCTGAACATAAAGATACAAAGGTCAAAGCATCAGTCATGCTCATAGCAAGAACTAGCATTCCATACAAATAAGTCTACCTCGACATACCTTCACAATTGTTGACAGCATCTCCCTTAAAGCCAGGAGGACACTTGCATCCACTATTCTGTGTTTCCTGCACTTAAAAAAATCATAAATATCAAACTCACATTATGATATACAGTGATGAACTTAGATTCAAAGAGAGAAAGGCCCTCACCAGACAAGCAGAGTATGTCTGTCCATCCTGGGTACTGTGCCAGCAACCACCATTATTGATCTTGCACCGTCCAGATCCAGCAACTGAAAAATGGATTTGAGAAATCTTAGGTCATTAAAGACACATTCTATCAACAAAAATGAAAAAACAATAGATGTATGTATTTCATTGATATTTGTGTTATTTGGGGAACTCTTTCATATCTTTAATGTTTGTGACATATTTCATATCTTTAGAGTTAGTGATCAAGGGAAAACAGCTAGCACAAGAGAATCAACAAAATTTACTTCCAATTTTTTGTTCTGGAAATAATCAGGTCCTTTGGTAGTGAAACACAAACCGAGCACAAGAGATATGGAAATGCACAAGCTTTGAAAATTCAGAAATAACATCTTAGGTGCAGGAAAATACACAAGCATGATCAAATACATGGTAAAACTACTGTTTAAGGAAAATGGTATTTCTTGTAACAGTGCCAAGACCATTAAAAAATAATATAGCTGCAAGATACTACCTAGGAATCTAAGCTCCCTGCTTAGACCTAAAATTCATGTCTTGAGGTAAGTTGCCAATTCCTGATAGTAGGGTTTGCTTCACATTCATGATTTATGTGATATTAGAGCAAGCATGTCATATTTTATCATGAAATAAATTCTGCTATGTACATTCACCTCGGAGTTACAGTGGTCCAAAAAAATACACAAAATTAAAGAAGTTAATCAAAATTAAACATGCATAAATCTTAGCAGCATAACCCAGCCGAGCACATCAAGAAGTATTCAAATAAAATTAATAAAACACAAGATAGCACAAGGCAATGACAAATAGGTCTATGTAACATTCTGTGCACTCCCTATCTTTCTCAATGAATTCTCCTTGCCAGGCACCATCACACGTAAAAATCAAACTACAGAATGGTAGAATTGAAGGGAAGCCATCGGTACTGTAATTTCATAAAATACTCACACAAAAGAGGAGCAGCATGCAAATACATAGTATTAAAATTTTTTTAAGGGGGAAAAGATGAAAATCAGGAAGAAAAGAAATTATCCAAAATCATCTTGATATATGCAAATGTCAAAACATTATGGGAGTAGTGAAAAATTGTTGTCCACCAGTAAATAAACAACTATAACTCTAAAAGTCCATGCATACCTTCACAATTGGTATAACCATCTCCCTTGAACTGAACACCTTGAACCAAAGGACATTCACAGACCCTTCCCCTAAAAGTATCCTTCAAAAATTTAAAAACAATAAATTATTTAGTAGTCATAAGCATACAATTTTAAGGAACAATTAAGCAAACCTGATAAACAAGAACAAGGAATTTCTCTCCCTCAGCTGAAACAGCAAAAACCCTCTATACCTTGCAGGCTGTTATATTTGCCTTCTTATCTTGCCAACAACCACCATTATTTGTCAAACACTCATTTGTCTCCATCTCTGGGTACATAAATCAAATGTAGTCAGTCATCTCCATATATTTGCTAATGTATAAACTATAAAGTGCTCCATTACAAAACTACATCAAGGCTATGCAACTAAAATCCAATCTTATTATGAAACTAGCTCAATTTAACCCAAAAGAGTTGCTTTCCTAGATTTAAAGACTACAGAACTCCCACAATCATGAGAATCTTGCATCTAACCAAAGTAGCTCACCTTCACTCAAGCAAATTGCAGGCTCAGTAGTTTCTTCAAAACCTGCACATATTGCCTTCAAAACAGCTCCTTTGTCCAATTTCCCTGCCGAAAACATGTGAGCATGCCCAATTCTAAGCTCACAAGTATCAAAGAAATCTTAAGACACAAAACACAAATAATACCAACCTCTATATTGTCTGTTGTTGATTATGAGAGTGGGCAGTATTGTTACATCACCACGAGATCCATGTCCAACCTGAGGATAACATGAATTTTCAGTAACCTACAATGTTTGGGATGCTAAGGGAAACCCAAGGCCAAATACAAAAAGCTTTCACAGTACCCAATCAATTTTTATAAATAAGAAACAAATGATAGCAGGGGATCAAATTTGGAATTGAACAGAACTTTTCCAGACTCAGAACAGAGCATAACATGTAAGCTAACCTGTGCGTCTTGCTCAGCTTTCAATATAGGGTTATCTGCATCTGCATTCGGATCTCCCATGCATTTTTCTATCTTCTTGATATCAATTCCTACCAAAAGAGAGTCATTGTGATGAACCAATTACCAATAGACGATATAGAACTTGATCCAGTCGTGTTCTTCTGACTACTTGTTAACAAACGTTAAAACAAACACATTCAAGCACTTTAATTGGTCTACAGATTTTTTAAATTTACCTAAAGATTTGATCACCATATCTGCACATTCCTTGTTGTATTTTTGATCCTTCATTGGACACCTGATATGGAAATCAGTGACATAGTCCCACCAAACCCAGGGTTTCTTAGTCTCATTTGCAACTTTAAAGACACATAGTTGCCTCAAATTTTCAATCACAACATCTTTTCCATCATAACCCTTACTAAAGTCCTGCTCTGGATCAGGTGCACAATATCTTCCATGATTAATGCATTGAGCTTTACACTGCTTGCTCACAGTAAAGGCCTGTGGGCAGTACCAAGTGATGTAGTGAGGAGTAAATTGAGTGTATCCACTTTGCTCGAGAATTAATGCAGCACCTTTGAAATTCTTTGCAAACTCCATTTGGGTATCACACTTAACTCCACATTCATCATTGCTGTTTGTCCACAATTCATACTCCACACGGTCATCTGGATGTGGAACAGACTCTCTCCAGTCCAAATTTATATTAACCATATCCCCCTTGCTTAAGGCCTTTTTCAGCTTGTCACCAAAAATTTTCTCAATGAGAGCTGAAGGAATAGTAATATTCTGAAGATATTCAGCTGCCGAAGTATCTTCTTCAGGTGAATCCATGGTTATCAGAGGTTCTTCCCTATCATCAGAGACGAGCACTGCTGCTGCTCCAGCATTTTGAGCATTCCAAACTTTCAAAGCAAAATAGCAATCTGCAGCGGCAGGGTGTAAGGCTCAATTCAGATAAATCAATGAGTAAAACATTGAGTTTATCCAATAATAAGATTTCAATTGAACAAATAAACAAAATGTTTGGCATTATATTCATTAAAGAAATAAAGAGAACAAGATCCAGCAATACAGGATCAAGCTTAGAAAAATCATTTCGAACTGAAACTAACAATTCCTTAAGAAGTTAGATAAAGCTTCAACAAGATGAAAAGCGTGTGATATAAATTGCAAAAAAGAATTTTTTTTATAAATTATAATAGGAAAAATACGACTTGTAAAATAGTGAAGTTATTTTTGCCCACTTCAGAATTCATCTTAAAATAAAACATGTAAGATGATAACAATTGTTTTTGGCCCAAGTCATAATTGATTCCAACTTTATTTAAGGAATTTGTAAATCAGCAATTTCATTGCATATCTTCATCCTACTCTTTCAACTTCTAATTTCTAAAAGTTGCTTTTTTCACTATTTAAGAACAAAGTGTCTCTCTAATCATTGAGCAAGGGAATCTGAACAGCAATTTCAAAAAATTGTAGGAAAAAAGAGCTATATAATCAACACTGGATTTGCATTTGACCCATCTTGCAAGGCATTTCAGAGACTAAATTGAAATGGATCTGTCCACTAACTTCAATATTATCATAGGCAGGAAATAAACTCTATTGAGGGAAAGAGCTATACAGAACAACCTCACAAGAGAATTTTAAATCAACAATTTACAAGACAGAGATATAATCTTCCTTAAAAGCTTGTAAGAAACGAAAGGTATCTTCTTTACAAGACCCTGGCCTTTCTTTCTACCAAAATAAGCCACAACATATCCACATTTATCAAGCATAGGTAGTAGTAGGTTTTCAACTAATGCAGTTTTCAGAATTCCAGTAGACTTTCAAAAAGCCAATCATGTTCCACAGGCAGCCATCAAATTTAATAACAATGCACCGTAATATGCCTTGCTCCAAGTACACACAAACCCATACACCTGTGTAGAATGGGTTGAAGACGAAAACTTTTGCGTGGAGGAAAAATTCCAGAAAATCATAACCACTCTGCAAACTATCCAACACATTACAAATGGCGCATTCAATTGATCTCAAAGTTGCCAATTAACAAAGTCTTTAGAAATAACACTTAAAGGGTCATGTCAAACTAGTCTGGCCATCACACAAGTTAAATAAGACACAGGCCCTTGCGCAAACTGGGTCAAATGGGATGAGCTCCATCCTATGTTATAAGAAAATGAATTTTCAAAGCAAATACCCAAGTTCAAACCCCAGGAGACATGATAAAGAGTTAAATATGAGTAAAATGCTCTACTGAACACATCCATTGCAAAAACCCTATAAATTTTGAGAGATGTAAAACAGAATCAAATTACAATGGGACTCTTAATGTTGATAGCAAAGTAAAATAAAATCACAGAATTTATATACAACTGATAATAATTACCTTTTCAATTAAACTTAAACAGCCTATATTGCAAAAACCAGAAAAGTTCCTGATTGATCTACCTATTTAACAGATTTATTTTCCTTGCAACCGAGGTGGGTCGATTCACAAAGTTAATTTGTAGAAAGACAGCATAAACCAAACCGTAAAAGCAAACATCCCGTCATTTTTCTCATAAACTCTAATGCAATTTTTTCTAATCTTACAAATTGAAAACTAATACCAGCAACAAGGGAAAAAACTAACCTCCACGATCGACGAGAACGACAGTGGGAAGCCCTCCGGGACGAGATTTAAACGAAATACTAAAAGTATCAAATGTCTTACAGCCGTTCTGATTCTCCTTGGGATAATTCACCGTCCCAACCATTGTTCCACCGTACTGAGGAATCCCAAAATTACCAATAGCGCTGTCATACGTGCCCTTTACATAATCCGGCGAAGTAACTCCCAAGCTATTCTTCTCCACTACAAATTTTCCCACAGCCGAAGCCATAACAGAAAAAAACATGGCTAAAATCACCGCAGCTAAGCCGCAGGTCCTTCCCATCTTAACCTCAATACAATTAAGTTTCGGCTCGAAACAAAAAATATTTACCCAACCATCAAATAAACAAAACCCTAATTTCGATCAGGGTTTCAGGGTCTCATTATATTTTACAGATTCAGACCCGCTACCACAAAATTAGTTATGCCGATGCAGATCAGTTGAAGTCTACAAACTTTTCCGGTGGGGTTTCGCACTCGGTAATTTATTGGCAAAATCTAGAGCTAAACTAAACCATTTTGGACAAACAGAACGTCAAATTAAAGCTGACGAAATTCTCTATAAATCAGGGGGGCTACCAAAGATTCCAATTCAGTTAAGCTTAAAGTAAATTGGATCGAATGCTTCCATTAACGAATTTCCGAAGCTGTTTTGACCCCTCCGGTTTATTGTCGCTTCCTTGTTTGTTGGTAGACGACTGGACTAATGTCCGAGTAATCTAAACGCTAATGTCGTACAAAATAATTAAAGTAGATTGAACGTGATTCACGGCAAACAACAGCAGGGGCGCCCAGTTTAATACAATTAGGGTTGTAGAAAAGTCGGATAAGCAGATGAAGTTAACGTAACAGTGAAGGAAAACTTTGGTATTTTTTTATTGCCAGCAAATCTGTGTTGAGTTTCCTTCGTTATTTTTTTATTGACAGCAAATCTGTGTGGAGAAGTGGATTGTGAATATGTTATGTTTTTGTCGTCACCTGTGAGGTCTTGCAGCTTACGGCATTGATCAACACTTGGGTCTAAAACTAAATTTATATTTATATTTTATTTTTTCTTAAATTGGTAAAAAAAAAGATTCGGGTCTTGGACTAAATGTTAAATTAATGGTCTAATGGAAGTTCCACGTGTAAGCGACCATTTCGTAAGTGCAAATCCAGCGTAATGTGGAAAAGGAAAAGTTGGTCTATTCTAGTATTTATTGTTCTTGTTTTTCTTTTCTTAAGTTGGATATGCCTATATTTTAGGGGTTGTGTTCAAATTCTCATGGGGAAGATTTTTATAGTTTTGAAAATATGCATTTCAAAATTGATTCTATTATTAAAATATTTTTATGTTTTTTTTAATATTTTGAGAGTATAAATTATTGTAATGTCATATAAGATTCTGATTAAAGTTCGTGTTTTGTATATTTGTTATATGTTTCTTATCATTATGTGACCCGAACAAATACGTTTCATTGAAAGCTATTATCTGTTTGACAATATTATTGTTATTTGAGAAGATATGAAATGGGGGAAAACTTCTTAATGACACGTTTTGTTTCTCAAATTTGATTTTCCAACAACCTACGACCAAAGAGGGTGGCCATTTATTTTGGCTAAGCTTAAAGTGTTTAGTTTATAAGAGTGTTGTATCTTAGTAGTTCAAACCATGTTTGTCAACACTTCTACTTGCCCTTCCATTAATGACAAATTTTCTAACAACTTTAGGCTTTTCAAATCCATCGAACGAGGTTGTTTTTTTGCCTCTTTGTTGTATGTGTTGGTTACTAAAGCTTTTAGTTGCTTATTGTCCATAAAGCTTTGTATGGGCTAATGAAAAGAAATTATCTTCCTCATATGTTGCACCAACTCATTAATGGCCACTTTGTTGACAATTATTTCCCTACTCTTGCATAAAATCAAGCCTTTTTCAAAGCAATGGTATGTCTTGATACCTTCTACAAAACTTCTTGATCAAGCCTCTGATGGAGCAAAAGTCAATGCAATAGAAAAATTCATTTTCTATAAGCAACCTCAATGGCATTCACTTTTCTTTTGAATGCTCACCCTATATTGTTTGGCAATATATTTATGTGGGTTAAAAAGAAGATCTTGTTATGAATCACCATGCTTCTTTCCTTGGTAAGTAAGATATAGATTTGTACCAAGGTTTATGTCTCTACTTTCTAGTTGGGTATGTTGTTCCACTCATCATCCAAGATTCTTAAGATAGGTGGGAGGCCCTTGATCCTCCATAGAATTTTCCATAGACAATTTATGGTCATGATAATTTGCTTCAACCTTGTCTTGGTATGTATATGGCTTGATATCTTAGATTTTGTTAGTTCATAATTTTTGCTTTGACGGTCTATACATAACAACCAGTTATATTCTCTTACAATCATTTTCATATATACTCTTAATACTTTTATATGATTAATATATAATTCATATAAATGTTTCTAATAAAATTATTAGTATCATCAAACCATATTTTTAAATTAAAAAAAATAGAATATAGACTTATAAATTAATTCATTTTATAAAAGAAAATATATAATCATGTATGTTTATCTTCTAACCAATCTAAACCATCTATTTTTTATAATATCAAAAATAAAAAATATTCATTTCTAAACAAAAATATAATTTATTTCAATTACTGTGAAATAAAAAACTAGTCTTATTATTCCATACACATTTCAAAAATAATAATTGACTTTATTAGTAAGTCATAACTAAAATAGCAATTATCATATATTTTTAATATTAAATATTTGAAAATTTATTTCAAAAGAAAATAAATTTAATGCTATGACTATTCTAAAGTGTCTTAGATTTTTATTTTTAAAATAAATTTTTAATATTTTTTTTTTATATAATTTCAAAAGATATATAGTATTAGGACTATTGAAATGTGAAAAGAAAAATAATTCTAATGGAATGTGTCACAACCCTCATTGCTGGAGATCTAATTTATTTCAGAGTTATTTTCTAAATTAATGTTTATCAAGTAAATGACATTTTTGGATGTAATTCTATATGATAATCAAAATAATTTAATCTTCTTGATAAATAAATAATATTATGGATACTGCAAATAAATAAACAAATATTTATCAAAATTAACATCTACTATTAAGATGATTTATTTTAAAAAATAAATAAATACTTGGTGGAATAATTAATGATCATTTGCATTTTGAAGGTTAAATATCTATATGCTCATAATGTTTAATATATTTTGGAAATCAAGAAAATTAGGAAATAAAAGGGAAGAATTCTAGTTCAAATGTATTTTGAAGTCATTTATCGGTTTGAGAGATAAAGAAGAATTATTTCAAAACTTATTTATTTATTAAGCAGTTTCTTAAGAAATTATATTATTGAATTAAATAAGTTTTAATCCATGAGAGTGTTATATTGTTATTTGAAAGGATTAAATTTGTTCAAAAGAAATGGGTTAGATGTTTTAATTCCATATTGATCATGAAGGGAAATGAAAGAGAGGCTAATTTAAATGCATTAGAAAATATTTATTACTGTAAAATTAATCAAGCTATTTGAATTTATAGAATAAGTGATTTGAATTATTTAAATAGACCCATGAGAATTGAGAAAATATTTATTAGCTTTAAGTAAATTGCATATCCCTATTTTTGTAGAAAAAGGAATAGAAATGAAAAAAAGAAGAGAATAATTAGAAAATGAAAAAAAAAATGGCATAAAGAAGAAAACGGAGAAGAAAGACGCAGCCAAACAGAGGATTAAAAGGAAAATTTGAACTATTTCCTTGGGAAGATAGACTATGTTTGATCATATAGTTCCAGTCACCTTCAATCTCTTTAGCAAGCTCAGACCTCTTGATCGATCGAATAGTTTCTAAGAAAATACTAAACATGAATGTTGTGTTGGATAGAGTAAATTAATTGTGCATGAAGTTCTGTCGGTAGATGAGTAGGGTACTTTCGCTAGCCGTTCATACTACAGCGTCCACAGACCGACCAAGCCGACCAAGTCACATCCAGCCGAATTCTAGAGCCTTCCTAACTTCTAGATTATTCACGAGGGGTCCTGTTCCAACCATCCATCATAAATATCCAGCGAACTCTATAAGCTACAGTGAAACTAGCATTTAATATGTATTTTCCTATAAATCTGAGGGACACCCCTGTGGTTTCCAGTGCTAGGGTTTTACCGAGTTCTCCTATGTTTTAATGTTTGTGTCTGTGCTTCCTTTTCTCTGTGTTCCTACTTCTTTTTCCATTTTGTATGCATTCTTCTGAATAATATTAAGAGTTTTAATTTCAATTGAACTCCATCTTTAATTCAAAATCATCTGACAATTTATGTTACCACTGTTATAGAATGCTATCTCAGGGAGCAATACTATTATATATAATATGCACTGTTCTTCTTTTACATTTCTCTTCACTTTCGGTAATTCCATTATGTAGGGTTTTGAATTTTGAAAGAGCATATTTTATTTATACATCTTCAGAATGGCTACTCATTTTCTAGATTTCTTCTTGTATCATTTGCAGTTGTGAAGGTTGTATTTCTGAATGTTAGTATAAATGATTCTATTCTGAAATAGGGCAGAACATGTTCAACTTGGTTCTGGTTGATGGATCTAGCTGGAGTGATTCATAACACTCCTCAATAATTCATTAAGGAAAAGCCGTATTTTTTTTAGATTTTGGAAACTGGCATGTATTTGGTATTTGAATAGTTTGTGTGTCCCTGCCTAGAGAGCAATATAATTTATCAGGTTGCCAATTGAGAATTTTTATTCTGTTGGAAATATTATGAAACATTACTTTCAATCTTGATCAAGTATAATAAAGGCCTTGATTGTGGTTAACTTTCTTCACTATTTATTTTGAATCCTTGATGTATGTGAAGATGTTGTCTCAGCATGGTGGCTCTTACTCCAGATAAAGGTTTAGTATTATTGTTCTATTTTAAGGATACTTATATTGTAAATTTCTTTTAGGATAGTCTGAAATCATATTACATTAACTTTAGTATTTTGGTTGTCCTTTTAAATCTTTTGCATGCTAAGGCTGTAGCCATAAGAGGATGAGCACTTTTAGATTAACTCCAGTGATTCATGTGGCTGCAATCAAATCTCCAAATGTACAGTCGGGAGAAGGATATTGTCACATCTGGTTTGTTATCTTGATTGCTTTCTTGATCAGCCTCATAACTGCTCTACCATCTTTATCTAGATTGCTGCTTTCTTATCTTATCTCTGCTCTCATATATATATCATGCTCAAAACTGATCTCTCATACTTTTGCTGTTCATTATATATGTGAATTAACACAATGATGATATATAATTGTTGTCTTTGCTACTTATTTTGAGCTGATAATGATGGGGAGACCTGCATTTAAAGTTCCTTCTTTAGTCTCATCTGAGTTGCTTTACTCTAGTATTTTTTTTATAAAAAGGATAGAAAATAGCTAAGTTAAAAGATCTTTAGTTCTTTTCAAAAAAAAAGGAAAAAAAAATAGAAATATAGATGAGTAAAAGGATGCTTTTTGTTTTTTTAAGATTCCTTAGCTTTTTAGAATATTTAACATTTAGAAAGAAATCAAATTTAGTTGATTTTTTTTTAGAATGTTTTAGGTATGTTAAATATTTAGAAAGAGATAAAATCTAGTTGATTTATAAATCACATGCAATCAGTTTTAGAAAGAGATAAAATTTAAAATAAATAGTAAGTATTGATAAATAAATAAAATAGTTTCAAAGTAGTTCAAAATAAAGAAAATTATATAAATAAAAAAAAGTGAAGGTTAGGTGAATATATGGGTAAATTCTTATGATAATAAAATATTAAATGTTAATTTTTCAATAATTGCATTCATCAAGTTTAATTGTAAATGTTAACATAATTTAATTTTTCTAATATAATAATAAAGATATTAGTGTGAATTATCAAGGAAGATATAGTCCTGATTGCTAACATGCAAAAGAAATTATGATGAAGAAGATCATATTAACATTATTATTGATATTATCAATTGATAATAATATTAATTGAACATAGGTGATTCTAATAATATATGGTGTTTGGAAGGATACTTAATAATAAGGAGATTCACATTGAGTTAAACCTTATAACGTTATGAGTGAAGTATTAAAACCTTGTTATCATAAAAATATTGCTTGGTTTAGAAGTTTTTCTTTTGGTATGTATATCAATGAGTATTTAAATAACATTTAGTAGAATTGGTTCATCTTCTATTTATATTCAATAAAGGACTAAGAAGTAAGCAAGTAAAATGAAATCCCATTAATTCATAGAAATATAATATATGGTTACTTTTGAATTAATCGTGATGCACGTTCCCAATCTTATAGTTTGATTATCTTAGATAGGAATCAAGATACATTACTTCAAAAATATTGTATGATCATTATTATATACTGCTCGCAAATTAGGTATTAAAGATTGAACAAGATAATAAATGCTTTAAATTCCAAAGTGTGGTGTATTCCATCATCTACAACTATGTTCTACATACATTATGATTCTATAATTTTCTATAAGGTTATGTCATGGTAATTTGATAGAGAAGGCATTAACTTGCAAAAAGGGTAATTAGAGATTCACCATTCAATTCACATGACGATCAAGAATTATGAAATATTTTCTTTTTGAAAACTTGAGCTAATGGTGACTTGGCATAGATGCAGAAGGGGATGATAGTAACATATCATTAACCTTCATCAGTAAATACCAACGATACCCAATGGCCATTGCATGGAGGATCGAAAGAGGTATGAGTTATTATCATTACATATGAACCTTTATATTTTGGATTCCTAATATGGTTCAATAATCATTTGCAAAACTTAGATTATTAATCAATGGTGAGTTGGTGACTTGTTAGAAATAATCTTTGCAAATAAGAGAATTATTTTAATAGGTACTTATTTTACCATATTGTTTCTTTTTATCTTACCATTAAGTATTTTATTAGTAAACAATAGTCAAAATTTTAGGTAATCAATATTTTTGTCAGAAGAAACATTCATTAAAACAATTTCAGTTCCTTTTTGAATCAATATGTTATTCTTATCATCACATTCCTAGTAGCAATTAATTGTATCTATATATGAAGCTTTGTATCAAGTAGATCAAGTGAAGTTGTTTATTTAGTTAGTGAGTAATCTTGAGTTGCTTAAGGATCATGAAATATTAATGGTGAGTCAAGGAAGTTCAAGGAGTTCAAGTGACAGGCCATGGAATATCTTCTAAAGAATTTGGTATCCAACTAGGACATATTGGGAGGAAGGTAAATATGTAACATTATATTGTGTCAATCAATCATCTTAGGAGAAGGAAAATATAATATGATTACTTAATATTGTAGTTGTATACTTTCCAAGCTGGTTATTTTTACGCCTATCAAGTTAACATGTATAACTAGTTAAGAATAGTCATGGATATTGAATATCACACATTATCTATTGTTATGATCAAGTAGCTTAAATGGGGGTTACAAACCTTAGGGGAATCCTATACTTTTACATTACCTTTGCTAAATCTTCATATTCGGATGAGAATATTGGGAATTACTTATGGTTGATAGAATTTTTCCTCATTCGAGGTTAATTTAGACTTTTGATCTAATGTGACTAAGTAGTGAACCATGTTATTATAAATTTATAGATTAATTACATTTTTGGAGTATATGGTCTAAGGAATCCCTTTCGGTTTCACCTAAGTGGGTGGCAACCGACGAAGTACTGTCTAGGAAAGATTGAGTCCTAGAAAGGGTTGCATACTCGCTATTACAGTACTTATATTTCTTCCGACTATCTATAATTAACTAAGTCCATCTATAGTCTATTTCTTGCTCGGGGGTTTGGCTAGAGCCTATGCGGCTTCATGATGCCAATACGATCGGGTGGTGAGCAAGTTTTACTCATTGTATGCATCACTGTAAACGTTTGGACCTTGACGTTGTTATTCATTCTTATTGATCTTGCAGTCAAGGTGTTATGTATTTATGGTTCTTAAGTTTTAATTAAAAAAAAAAATCATAGGATTTTTCAAGCTATATGACTAGGTTATTACAGAATGCTATGACTATTTTAAAATGTTTTAGTTTTTTTAATTTTTAATATAATTAAAAAAAATATCTACTATTGTGACTATTGAAATGTCAAAAGAAAAATAACTCTAATGTTATACTATTCTCAAGTGTCTTTATTTTTTATTTTTAAAATAAAATAAAAAATATTATTTTGAAAATAACTTTTTAAAAATTTCTAATGCTATATGACTTTAAATTATATTTTATGACCAACAAAAATATAATATATTAATACTACTAATCAATTGTCACTTTAAAGACCAGGATAAATTATCAATATGCTTTCATATTATTATTTATTATTTATTAATATAGATATCTTACATCTTATTTTTATTTGAAGAGCTAATTTTTCCATAATTTTGAAAAAATAATTATTTTTTAAGATAAAAGATTTATTAATTTAAACTACTACAAATACACATATAGAAAACAAAATAAATGAAATAATGACATAAAGTTATTTTATTTTACTTTAGAATTAATTTATTGGAACCTAACTTGTAATTATAATTAAATAAGAAAAAAAATGCCTAATTTAATTCTATTATCATTTTACTCATGACAACCATAAATCTTTTTCTTACTTTTTTCACTTCACTTTATTATCTTTTCATTTTATTCTTATTATATTATGTTTATTATTATATTAAATACTTTGATTTGTAAATCCTTGTCAATTTTTTTATTAACACATTTACACCATTATGCTTATTATAGTCGAAGTTAAATATACTACTAATATAATAAATATATTATATTATAATTTAATATTAATTATTTATAAATTATATTATATAAACTAAGTAAATAGATAATATTGTAATATTAATATACTTTAAAATATTGTTATAATTATTAATATAGTGATTTACTATTATATTAATTATATTAATAGTAATAATATAATAATATTAATATTATAATTAACATAGTAGTCAATTAAGATAGTTTATTAATATATATAAATATATATGAAAGGAGAACCTACAAAATAAAATAACCTACAAAATAAAATAACCTATATATTGTATATAAATAGAAAGTGTATATATATACATTACGTTATATATTATCTTATATATCTATATGTTACAGGTTATAATTTTTTTGAAGAAACTATATATATATATATATTAATATAAATTAATATAAAAAAATCTTATTAATGAAAAGAAGAAGGAGCACATATATAATCAAATTATACCATAAAATATTAAAAATATAGATAAAGATATTAGTTTAATGGAAATAATATTACAATTTTTTATTTATTTTTATTTTAATAGTGTGAATCCAAATCTCTATAAAATAGTTAATTGATTTTATAAGATTTTCTTTAATAAAAAAAATAACAGTTACATACATAAAAAAAATCATTCTTAAAAAATGTCAAAATAAATCACATTTATTTATTTTAGAGATTTTCTTTAATAAAAAAATAACAATTACATACATAAAAAAAATCATTCTTAAAAAATGTCAAAATAAATCACATTTATTTATTTTAGAGATTTTCTTTAATAAAAAAATAACAATTACATACATAAAAAAATCATTCTTAAAAATGTCAAAATAAATCACATTTATTTATTTTAGAGATTTTCTTTAATAAAAAATAACAATTACATACATAAAAAAAATCATTCTTAAAAAATGTCAAAATAAATCACATTTATTTATTTTAGAGATTTTCTTTAATAAAAAAATAACAATTACATACATAAAAAAATCATTCTTAAAAATGTCAAAATAAATCACATTTATTTATTTTAGAGATTTTCTTTAATAAAAAAATAACAATTACATACATAAAAAAAATCATTCTTAAAAAATGTCAAAATAAATCACATTTATTTATTTTAGAAAGATTTAATGAAATGATTTTATAAAGCAAAAAATGAAAAATCATTCCTTAAAAAAATGTTTAATTTGCTTTATCACCAATAACACACAAATTTTTTTAACCTAATTTTTAAAATTTGTAAAGTTAAATATTTTACAAGTTGACTTTACAAAATTAAATTTTATTTTAATTTTTGTTTAAATATTGTTTTTGATTGGTTGAAAACTAAAATCTTAATAACTAGTTAACTAAAAAAAGCTAATAGTGTGAATCCAAATTTCTAAGATTTTTTTTAATAAAAAAATAACAATCACATACATAAAAAAAAATCATTCTTAAAAAAAATGTCAAAATAAATCACATTTATTTATTTTAGAAAGATTTAATGAAATGATTTTATAAAGCAAAAAATCAAAAATCATTCCTTAAAAAAATGTTTAATTTGCTTTATCTGCCAATAACACACACAACTTTTTTAACCAATCATATGCACAAAAAATATTTTTTTAAATTTATAAAGTTAAATATTTTACAAGTTGACTTTACAAAATTGAATTTTATTTAAATATTGTTTTTGATTGGTTGAAAATTAAATTATTAATAACTAGTTAACTAAAAAAAGACAAAGTCATTACAATAGTACTATGCCAATGGCAAGTACTAATAATTAGTAATCAAATTCAAATAATCATAATATGTCGAGTTTGTAAGTGTCTAAATTTGTATGGACATACATTTTAGTTTGATGATAATTTATCACCTAAAAGCACTTTCATAATACATAATTATGCAAGCAAGTGGTCTATCCCTTAGATCATTTTTTTTTCACCTTTTATAGACCGTGTTCATGTGTCCTAAAACCATCCTTATTGGCACCAGAAGTAGGGCATTATACTTTAATTAATAGGACAAAATTAAAGTCCTAAATTTATATGTGTGAGTTATTGTTGTAAAATAAGAGTATGAATATGCAAATGCTTCTTCCTATTCACTTGTACAACATTTATTTTAGAGAGAGGCTTTCAAGGAGAGGTGTAAAGAGAAGCTTTGAGAAGTAAATCCTAGGTTTTGGGATTTGGGAGGCAAGAAAGAGGATTACATCTAACCTTTTGGTAAAGGAAGTCATTATATATGATTTGTTCATTGTAAATGTAATGAAGAAGCTTTTATGTTTATGCAACTATGAGTTATTATTTTTATTTTGTGTTGCATTTTTGTTATATGTGTATGTTTAAATCTATAACTATTTCCATGATAGACCAAGCATTGGGTCTCAAATCCATGCACCTCAAGTAAGACTATCCTTCGATTTTGTTACATATAGCAAGTCAATGCTTAGTGTTTAAATGTTTGTTGAGTAAGGTCAATGTGCAAAAAAGGGTGAAAATAATTAATATTTTGTTATTTGTCAGCAAATAATCAAGTTATGTGATATATAACTTTTCAAGGTATGTCGATTTCACTTGCATATTTGAATGTATTTGTGTTTGTAAATGTCTCAATTGCATAGATCTAGGGATTATGGCTTTTAGTGGTTATGCACACTATTGATTACGTTTGTATGAATATAGACTTTTTCTATGTATTTATTTATTGGGGAGGATAGATCTAAAAGGTTATAAGGATACTATGGTTTTACTTTATGTGTTCTCTTGCATGTTTTTATTTCTTTGCGCCATATGTAGAGATTGGGCACATTTGGAACTATTATAAATACAAATTTTTAAGGCTATTTGTTCAAAGAGTAGAACTTTCCTTAACATGCTTAGAAAATATTAATGAGATCTAAGTTCTGTAAGGTGCATAAATATAAAAGCTTGAGCACTTGGAAGGATAGTTTGCATGAAAAATATATTTTTTATGCTTTAAAGCATATTATATGCAAATAAGAATGAACCAATTCACAAAGCATGGGTAAATGAAACAACACACATTTATTTTGAGCACATAATGATTGGCACACATGAGAAATTTGTTGCTAGTTAAAGATAAAGATGTCAAAGATGAGATTGAAAAAGGCATATGAAGTTCATGTGAATGGATATTTTTAATATTAAGTGTTGGTGCTTAGATTTATAGGCCCTAAATCCCTAAAGTTGGATCTTCTCTCAAGCACTAGGGGTGTTAAACTTAGGAAGAGAACATGATATCTACTTGTGATTAGGTCATGCAACAGTGGACCACTTTGGTGAGGTGGATAAAAACTCCTTTCAATTTTAGATATGTTAAACCAAGGGGGCTTCCCTAAGGCATCACATTGAATATAACTATAAGGAATAAGTGTTTACCTTGACACAAACCATACCCAATGGATAGTATAAACCTACTCAAGTTGTCACTTTCTATCTATATGGTAGTTTGAGCACTCAAGGTCATGCACCTTATTAAAATTGATAATATGCCACTCAAATTATTTTACATATGTGATTTCTAGTAGGCCCTAATGTTGTACACATTTATACTTTGGATTTGGAACACATTATATTAGTACTTGAACTAAAAATATGTTTAGATCAAGCTATTGAAGGTGTGTAGGGGTGATGGGAGGTTGAGCTTTAGGAATATGGGTGCCTATATCTAGTTGGGAAACATAGCCATTTCATATAGAAATATGTAATGATTGAAACCATTTCTATGATACCTTAATGAAGATATTGTTGAAGACCACATCTTTCCAAATGCATACATAATCAATGAATAAACCTAAACATTTATTCTGTTATCCCAAAAAGATACATTACAAAGGTTTTGAAAGAATTTTACAATCTTTTGAATGGCCAACTAATCATCAATACATCCAAAAATGAACACAATACACATGAAGACACTCAATCAAGGTCAAATTTGTGTATTACATTTTGTCTTCAAATATTACAATAAATTCATTATAAATTTAGGCCAAACCCAACAATGTAAAAATACTTCTACTTCATGTTGGATGTCAAAACCTTAGGGTCTACAATAATATTTTCATTTATCTAGATTTGTACCATTTTTTCTCTCTATCATTAACAATCCATCAACCTTTGAAAACTTAAATTTTGGGATTTTATAACCCCTTTTCAATTTCAAGCAACTAGGGGAGGCTATGCAAACTTGCACAAAATTCCAAAAATTCCAGACTATCCAAATCTACACGACTGACACACAAAATCACATCCAAAATGTTTGACCATACCACAAGGCATGGAGAAATATGTTTCTTTTATTTAAAATTTCTTTGAGCATTAATAGTATTCCTAGTTTGTGACGTATTAGGACATTGATGAGATCCCACAAAATTTATTGAGAAACCCATTAGGATTTATGCACATTAAACTAGTAGCTAGAGAGTTTGAGCATAGTAAAAGGGTAGGTGAGAATGAGCATGCTTGAAATCATTGACATTTTTGGGTCATTTAAAACATATGATGGTATTTCAAAATCTTGTGGAACCAAGGAATATAGTTCCAATACGCTAGGAAATTTTGGGAGTCTATTAAGGAGTAATGCATGGGTCAAAGCATGGGAGCTAAGTAAATGGAGGGAATGGTAATATAAGAATAAGGTGCCAAAGTGCCAATAAATCTCAAAATTTTGAAGACCTTGTCGAATTTAGAGAATTGGGGGAAGTAGGAATACAAGATAAGGTACAAAGTGACAAGTTTCCCTAAAATTGTGGGCTTTAGGGAATGAGAAAAAACAATGGGTTCATGGATCCTAGAGTGAATGCGAACCAAGGGGTTGAGCTACAAAGTTTCAAAGGAAAGTGGGCAATGGGGATATAGGGTTAGGGTTTGAAACTTTAGGAGAAGTTGGAACTATGGGAAAAGGCTTGTAGGTTCTCAAAACCCTCAAATGTCTAGGATCTAAGGAGAATGAATAATTTGGGGTTTAAGGCCTTAGGAGGAATGGAGAACTAAGAGAGAGCACATGGCAACACCAAGGCTCAAGATTCTTCAAGAACTTGAAATTATGGCATATGCAACATAGAAGGCCAAGTTTAAAGTTTTAGAGGATAGTGGGACTTTGGCACCAAGTGCAAAGGTGCCAAATATCCCCCAAAAGTTTGAAAACACATTGAGGAAGACTTTGAACCCACCAAAATTTTAAAAAATAATAATAATTTTGAAATTTCTCACACCCAAGCCAACTCCACAATGAAGAATTTCAATCAAAAGATTATATTATGACCTTCCAACAACATCAGTCTCAGGATCTTAGAGATTTCACTTTTGTGAAGATTCAAGGAATCAAAATAACTAAGGAACTAGGGTCATGTTTTGATTTCCTTGAAACTTCCAAAAACTTGAAAGGCTAGATTTCACTTAGAGAAAGGCCAAATTACAATGCATTGACCATAAAATAACACATTAAGCAATTTCACTAATGAATTTTAGATTAAACACTTTCAATGAACATCCTTAGACAATACTTAACATGGGAGACCCAACTAGAAATTTCTTAGATCGATTATCAATAATGGATGAATAATGTCAAATACACAAAATGAGAGTAGAATGAAGAGAAAATAATACATTAAAATAAGGGGCCAATATTGGATCTAGTTGGAGATTTGTGTCTCTTCCAAGCATGGTGAAGATCTAGTTCTTCAAGAGTAGAATAACAAAGGGGAGAAGAAAAAATCAATGTGCGGAGACAAAAATATGACACAAGACATAAAAAACATAGAAAGAAAAACACTATGTATGTAGGCTCACAAAACCTCACCCTCAAGAGAAGTAATGCTTGAGATATTGACTATGAAATAAAATTTCTTATTAAACAAACCTTATTAAACAAATATTTAGTTTTTGTTATTTCAATGAGTTCCTTTCATAGATATCTCTCCTAGCTTCTTAAAGTTTGGTCAAATCATATACTCTTTGGGAAATTGCATCTTCTTCTTCCCTCCAAGTTGTTGCAACGATTTGTGTACTAATAGTTCAAGGTTGATTAGTAGCTTATACTTTATTCCATAAACTAATTCAAAGGGACTTCAACCAATAGCCTTCTTGTAGTTGATTATATCTACCTAAACAACAAAATTCAACTTATCATCCCACCTCCCCTTGTTTGCATCTAGAGTTTTCATGATGATGTTCACGATACACCTATTATTGGATTTAGCCTATTCATTTCCTTGTGGGTAATAAGGGGATAAATGTGTCAAAGATATCCCATACTAAGAACATATATTAATCAAATCATGTGATCTTAATTTACACATTGCATTATCAACAACTATTTTTATGGCATACCAAACCTTATGATGATTTTAGTCAATAGGAAGTCAATCACCACCTTGAATGTAGCATTTTTTATGGGGATTTCCTCCACTAATTTAGTGAAGTACTCAATGGTCATGAATATCCATTTATATCAATTTTTGGAATTTTCAAAAAAATCCCCATAAAATAATATCATATTATCAAAACAAAGCTTCAAGTGATATGGTTGTGTGGGGGAGTGCACCTACATCTCACCAAAAAATATTTAGCAGCATCATTAATTTTGATAAACTTGGCCACATCCCTAAATAATCTGGGCCACCAATATCCTACTCTCATAATCCTCTGTGTAGTAATTATAGACATGAAATACACACCACACAAACCTTGGTGACATTCCTTAATGATTTTTGTAAAATACTTAGCTAAACATGAGGAGTACAACATCAAGGTTTCTCTATATTAACTAGCCCTAAAGTAATACACATCTATTAGATGTCAACTTTAATGTTCTTTTTTTATTGTTCATCTAGCTCAATAGGACAAATCAAGCTTTCCAAATAAAATAATGTCCAAGGTATAACAAGGAAAGTCCTTTAAATGGAAAAAATAATGTGTTGAATCAAAGTCCACCTAATGCACTTCTATAGCATCCAAATTTGTATTAGCCATTAACTTGGCCAAGCCTTGACCTCTGACCAACTTGTGTAATATACCCATTTAATTTAGACCAAAATTAAAATAAGAAATTAAATATTTCCTCTTTAGTCAAATATCAATGTATTTCTATGTAAGAGATGTGACATCATAAAAATTATATAAGGACACTTTGAACTTACTAGTTCAAAATGAGTCCAAATATTTCATTAGAAAACATCATTGTTATGAAATAACTTGCACAATAGAAGAATATGATTTGAAATATGCTGCAAATACTTGATAATAACTGAGAATAGCAAGCCACTTCGAGGGGGAAAACCTCCAAATATCTCTAATGAGAACACACTTCACAACTTGATGATGAAATAAGACTCACAACCTCCTATATATACCTATTTATGCCTAGGATATCACCTAGGTTGACTTAGACAAACCTATATAAGTCTTAGGCTGACCTAAACAACTAAATAACAATGTACTAATGATAATACTACTTAATAGAGAGTTAAGATAGCCACAAGCCAACTATTCATAACCCAATGTACACTAATATTAAGGGTGTAGCAATCATAACATCATTATAAATATTTCATAAAAACATCACATAAGGTAATGTTTACATTGTATGTTTCAAATATTAACCTACAAAATTTTGAGACACACACCATCTCATTAGTAAAACATTAATGTTTTTTTAAAACTTTACAAAGTAAAAAATAATAATTTATATTGCATTACACTTATTTCTTCTCTAGATCTGATTTGGGGGAGAGAATCACAACATGGAGGTTTAACCACCAACCATGAAGCTTATTAGGTTTCCTTGTATTTCACCATGAAAGGTGAACACAAAGGAAATAGAAAAATGGACTCATCTAGAATGTAGAGAATCTTGTGCAACTATGTTATGCTTATCACATACACTAAAACTTACATATAAACTTAGAACATATATGAATACTCTATTAAACTGGAATATTAATTAAGAAATAAGCATTTCATGATACTTTGGCCAAATATTTCTATAGATGTCCTCTTATGAACTATAGTTCATTCTCCTAAAATTAAATCGCATGCAAGTAATTAATTACCCCTAAATGAATAAATATTCATAGCACATACTCATCCATCCATAATCCCTGATCCTTATCTATAAATTGATTAAATACAATTGAAGCAATTTTCACAAATAGTTACATTTTAATTTTGAAGCTATAACATAACATCATAAAAAATATCAATCAATGGAATTGGTTTCAATTCACTATATTTAAACCTATTTAAAAATTATTTAAATCAATCTTATTGAATTAAAACTCCAATCATAAATATAACAAGATCTATATCAACCTAAGTTGATAGTTGTCATCTATGTAGGGTAAATTATCTAGCAATCTTAAAATTGTCATAATTCTTGGATTTCTTAACGAAAATTTAAAATTTAAAATGTTTCAAAAAACTAAGAGTAAGGAAAACAAAACCTATAAAGGAATTAGAGTAACTATATAACATAAATGAGAAATTATTTTTTACAACTAGCCTCACAATATCAAACACACAATCTTTCAAAATGATAGAATCCATAATTTTATCATTTTAGCCTCTTAAAAGTCAAATGAAATATTGATAAGTCAACATCTACATTATAAATCTTAAATTAACAAACTCCTACTATCAATATAATTGGCCACAGTCTAGGATGAAACACAAAAGCTAAAATGAAAGAGGAGAGTAAGCCATGAGATCAAATTTTAATTTAATAAAATCGAACATAGAACAAACTTAAAGATATAGCAATAGTGGAATAGACATACTAGAGGATAAAATTCTTATACCAAGACAATTGTGGAAGTAAAACTCAACATATCATTTTAGATTGTAGTTCACATTTTTGTTTGGAGACAAAAAACTATGAATAAGGGTGATGTTCAATGGATAATGCTCGTGAGAGAGAAAAATGAATAATTTTAACATGTGAAAATGATATGGTGAGCTATAAATATTTTTTCAAAAAAATAATTCTTGACCATAAAATTATGATTGATTTTATTTTTTATACTACCTTATGATATTATTTCATTCTTTTCCAAAAATCTAATAATCTCATATATATTAATAATAGCCACAATTTAAATACTAAATTGTTGGCTCATCATATGGGCGATCACAAATCAAATTAAATTGTTGTCATTGTTGAAAACATTCTCTTTATGGTTTGAAGGACGATTTTTTTATGCAAACAACATTTAAACAAAAAAAATTGTACTCATGTGAATATGAATTTATACATAATAAAATGATATGTCAACTATACTATGAGTTGTTTTGTGACTGAAATCCTTTCCAATTATAATTACCTTTGAAATATATTTTACACTCATTGAATTATGTAGATATACAAGAAAATAGTGGTTAATTTGAAAAGTATTTATTGTTCCTTGAATAATTAGAATTGTTATGGAAATTTTGGATGAAGATCCTAAAATCCTTCAATAAAATTTATTGATAATCCCTTTCTTCTCAAATTTTTCCTATTTTTAATTTTTTCTTCTCTTCCATTTTTTTTTGTATTATTCTTACTTAGGCTTCTTTTTTTATCTATCTTTCCTTCTATTTCTAAAATTATCTTTTCCAAATTTTAGTTTTCCTTTTTTTTTTAATCTTATTTTGTGATTTTAACACAAAAAGATTTCCCAATAATATCGAAAAATCAAATAACATAAAATATAAATTTATATAATTTTAATTTATCAAAATAATTAAAAATACTTTTCTTTATACATGAAAAAATTATTTAATTGAAATACTTTACCAAACAAACACACACATCGATAAATAATAATAAAGTTACATCTATATGGTGTGTGAAAGATTATCTACATTTAGATATCGTATTTGTTAACTCTTACTATGATGAGACCCTCTCTTCATTCTTGCAACAAGTGACTCAACTTCTCACTTCCCATTTCATGCACAAGTTAGATAATCATTAGATAAAAATCAATTAAAATCAATACTTACTTTCAATAAATTTAATCTAGAATATTCAATAAAAAATGATAATAATCAATAAATAATCTTCAAAAAATATATCACCATGTCTAATAATTAACATATTAACTATTCACATATCTTCTAAATAACATCAACCATTTATAGTATGTAGGTTATTTATTTGAAATACACATAAATGGGGTGTGACAACTTGGTAGTCTTCACATCCAAGTCATACTCTTGGATCTTTTTAATCCACCTGCACCTTTTTCCAAATTCCTCCCATTGAATAAAAGTATCTCTTACAACTATATGTGGCATATAGGTAGTAATTTTGGCTCCTACAAGCTAGGATTTGATGCTTTTCACTACCTTAACAAGAGTATAGGTGTACTTCTCCACGATGGAGTAATTCAATTTATCCTCTCAAAGATTTATTGAAGAATTCTATTTTCTTTTCATATCCATTATCATTCTTATGTAATAAATTAATGATAAGTGTATAATGATGCAAATAAAAATAACTAAAAAGGCTTTGAATTATCAGGGCTTACTAGTATCAGTGCTTTCTTAAGTACATATTTAATCTCCATATAGGAATCAATTGATTTCTTCTCCCACTTGAATAATTGTCCTTTTTGAGCACCTTATAAATGGGATTTGTCTTTTTTCAAAGTTAGGAACAAATCTTCTAACAAAATTGATTTTCCCAAAAATGACTGGATTGCTTTAAGTATCTTGGATTGAGGGATGAGATCAATTACTTTGACTTGTACTTGAGATTAATCCTCACCCACTCGTTGACACAATATTCTCAAGAATATTTCCTTATTCCACTTTTAATATCTATTTGTTGGTGTAGACATCCAAATTTGGACACTTTCATTTGTCCAAATTTATCCTTTTTCATCTAAACATCCTCTTATTTGCATTAATTAAGTAATATCGCTATTATTTAATACATACATTCTAAAGTTTCTCTAATCCCTAAGGTATCTAGTTAAATAATTAAATACTTTACTCTTCAATCCCCCCTTTCATCAAATGAATTGAATAAATATGACATTTATTTAATTCCTCACATGTCACATCACTTTTCATTAATCTTAATCAACCTCTTAATCTCATCATTAAGGATGTGCACATGCCTAATCCTTGATTAGGATGTTTCACATCCTCCAACTTTTTCAAGTTGACTTCTAATCCTCATTACCTTCTAATTATCTTGTAATTACTTATCAACATCTTAGTCAACTCTTCCCATCCCCTAAGGAATTTTTAATTCCTTTTTATTCATCTAAGGCTCCTCTCTTCCCCATGTAAATTTTTAATTCACTTTTATTCCTCCAAAGAATCTTCTCTTCCCCATGCAAGTTCTAGAACCTTTGACTTGTCACCTCACATGTGCCAAAGTCTTCTAGAATCTTTGAATCATCACATCAAGTCACATGTGGGTAAATACTTATGTTTTTAAGCACCTTATTTTATCCAAGGTACTTATCACCTCTCTTTGGGAACATTGTCTTATCCATAAGATCTCTCAATCATTGTGAATTTTAAATTCACTTTTATTCCTCTAAGGAATCTTCTCTTCCCCGTGTGATCACTGAGAGGTCACATCAAGGTACTTGCAAGTACCTCCATCACATGTCCTTCCACCTCACTTACACATCACCACTTACTAAGCCACTTCACCTTCGACATGTCAAGATGTGAGGGTTTGTGAGTCCTCAACTCACCATATCCCTTGATCTTGGCCATGGTGGCTCAATGTTGACCATTGAATTCTCTTATCTCTATAAATACCCCCTCTTTTCTCTCATTTTAGGGGTTCATGATTTTGCTACCAAACTTTTGCCAATTTGACGTTTGAGCCATACTTAGCCAATTTTCACACTTTGCTTTCACCATAGCACTTGTATCCCATACTCATATACTTTCAACCATCTTTACATCCCATCTCACATATTTTTCCATCAAGAGGACCATACACAACATCAAATATCAAAGGGTCAACCAAAGGAGCAACTTAGCAAGGTATAATCATTTCATCTATGTTTGTTAAGTTAACGTTTTTTCCTATTCTTGAGGTGTTAGCTGTTTGTTTTTGTATTTTTTTCATATTTGTTGTTGTTGCATGTTTTATGACAAAGATTTTCATCTGATCACATTTCTGGCATGCCCGATGGGACCCACAAACGGGTCTCTTGCTTTCACGTTCTCTATTTTTTTATTATTTATAGGTGTAGGTTATAGAGGGGCTGACCCGCCCTAGCAGAGAGGCGTACCTGCCCTTCCAGGGGCAGACCCACCCACCAAGGGTGGACCTGACCTAGTAGAGGGACAGACCTGCCCATTAAGGGAAAACCTAACCTTGACCAGGGGCAAACTTGCCCTCCACAAAGTCCAGAAACAAAAGATTTTTTAGTTTTTCACAGAGGGGCGGACCCGCCCATCAAGGGTGGACCTAACCTAGTCCAAGGGTAGGCCTACCCTCTAGGGGAAAACCTAATTTTTTTTAGGGGCGGACCTACCCTCCAGGGGCAGACCTGACCAAAACCAAGGGAAAACCTGCCCAAAACAACTTTTTCCAAAAGGTGAAAATTAAAGTTTAAGCATTATTTTCAATTGTTTTGAGTATTTTTGACCCCCTAACATTTGTTGTTAGTGTCTGTACAAGGATCTGACTAGCATTTGGTGGAAAATGAAAAACAAAGTACTAATGAGTTTCTTGCAAGGCTATCCATTTTAAAACGGTTATTAGTTGTTTGTCAATATATTTTGCGTCGTGTTTGTGGTAGGCTATTGACGTATCCAATCCCCTTGCGCCATTTGACAATCCTGGGTGACAAGAAATCATAGCTTCCCAAGTCCTTTTGAGTCACTTGTTTTTACTTTTGTTAGGGGACCTGCTTAGGGATTTCATCACCCCAAGGAACGATCCAAACCACGCGTACCGGCAGGGTATACAAAGGGGGAGAGCCAAAGTTGTACCCCAATCTATCCACGTCGTTATTGGTGAAGCGTCGGGATGATGTGAAGAGTTGGTCTAAGCCTTTAGTATCTTGTTAAGGTTCCCAACTCACACTTGTGATGGGCTAGTGTTCACAGTTTGGGCCTCACGTACCAGGTGTATATCTAGGACTCCCTAGCAACCTTGTTTATCCTAGAATAGAGGAATTTGTTAGCCATACCCATTCTACTAATCTTAGGATCATGCTGCTTGAACTGTTTTCTTTGTGCAAAACCAGTATTTTTTTGTTTAGTCGAGTCAGTCTTATCGTCTGATTGTTGTTTGTTGTGTTTTGGGTCCTTTGCCTTAGTAATTTTTGCGCAAACCCAGTTCAGACTTGTCCAAGGGAGGACTTGACCTTTTCCAGGGGCGAACCTGCCTTTTGTATCAGTCCATTTTCAACCTGTTTCAGTTAGATTTTGTCCAACTTTTAGTCAAACAGGTGGACCTGCCCTCCAGGGGCGGACCTGACCTCTTTCAGGGGCAAACCTGCTCTCCAAGGGTGGACCTAACCTTTTTTAGGGGCAGACTTGTCCCTTAGACAATCAATTTTATCACTTGTTTCATTGTTTCGAGCACCCGTTTCATCGTTTTGATCGCTTTTTTCCCTGTTCTGAACATTCGTGCACCCATTTCTGAGAATCCATTCCTCATCCTAAACATTCATCCCCTCGATCCGAGTGTCCATTTCCTTGTTTCGTGCGCTTATTTACTTGTTTCAAACAACTATTTTTGTCCATTTTCACTACCAGGGGCATACCTTCCCTTCCAGGGGTGGACCCACCCTCCAAGGGTAGACTTGAATTGTTCTAGGGCAGACCCACCCTTCAAACAACATTTTCCACCCTTTGTTTAGTCATTTCGAGCACTCGTTTTCCCATCATCAACACTTTTCCGTAAGTCATCGTTTCATCGACCAAACCACATGGGCGCTACTTAGAACATCATTAGATTCCATATCTATTATCAAATCATCCATCCCAATCATCTAAACTTCATTTTGAGGGTTTTTATTTTTATGTCAAAATTTCCAGAGGCCATAACTTTTGACTTGGGTGTCCAATTGGGCTGAAATTTTACGAGTGGTTGTGTTATGAGGTGGCATGTGGATTCCCAACTAATCTTGACTCGGTTGGACCCCATTTTGACACATTTTTAGGGCTCCAAACTTTCATCTTGACCCTCAAAATCGCAATTTAGTGTTTTTTTTTAGCTTTTGAAAAATTATTTTCGTTAATAACTCAAAATGCATGTCTCAGATTTGGGATGTTAGTTGGAAATTCATCCTATCTTAGTTTTGGGTGTTTTTTTTGGAAAAAATTGGAATCTCAAAGGTATGTCTGAAGTTTCCTAAAATGGCAAAATTTGACAATTTTTGAAAATTGCCAAATCTGGAAAAATCTAATTGTCAACACTTTACGTCCTTTAAACCCCTGAACTTGGTGTAGAATCAATCCCATCACATCCTCCAATCATCCTAATCTAAGCTTCAATTCAATCCTAATCTAAGCTTTAATCTACTCCCAATCTGAGCTTTAACCAAAATCCTAATCTGCACTTGCCCTACCTTAGGCAAACCTATTCCTCAAGCAACTAATTTCACCCTTCGTTCAGTTGTTTTGAGCACCCTTCTTTGCATATTGATCATTCTTCACCTTGTTATGAGTATCCTTTCATCCATTCCAAGAGTCAATATCCTAATCAGAGCATTTGTTCATCCATTCTGATCAATCGTTTACTCATTTCAAGCTTTCATTCATCCATTTCGAATATTCGTTCTCCTCATTTCAAACTCTTGTTCACCCTTTCAATCATTCATTTACTCATTCTAATTAAACATTCATCCATTCCGAACATTCTTCTATCATTTAGAGCTCTCGTTCAGTCATTCTGATCAATCGTTTACTCATTCTGAGTACTCATTCATCTATTCTGAGCACATGTTCACTCGTTCTGAGTAATTGTTCATCTATTTCAAATATTTTTCCTGTCGTTCTGAGATTCATTCATCCATTCTAAACACTCTTCCATCCATTCTGAGCTTCCATCTCCTCATTTCGAGTGTCATTCATCCCTTCTTAGTAGTCGTTTACTCATTTCGAGTAGTCGTTCATCCCTCTCAATCATTCGTTTACTCATTCTGAGTAATCCTTCATCTATTCCAAATCTCCTTCTCTCATTCTGAGCAATTGTTAATCCATTTCTATCATCCATCTCCCCAACCAGATCATCATTTTCCCCATCCAAATCCCCTGAACTTCGTTTCAGGTTATTATCTGAATTGACCTAAGTGTCTGAATTGATTGTCATCATTAACATTTGCTTAGTATTGTCATATGTCCTAAGTTAACCATCATCGTTGGCCCAATCAATCCACTTTCAATCTCAAGGTGAATTCGGTGTTGCAATCATCTATTTATCCTTTAATCCGATCAATCAATGTCCTAAGTCACCTAGGGTAATCTCTGAACGGGGTTTTCTAGTCCCTTTCATCATTCTATCTGATCCATCAGTCAATCTTATCAATCATTGATCAATCTTATCCCATCCAATCCAGTCACATCCCTATCCAATCACCTTTGACCCAATCAATCTACTTCCATCTCAAGGTAGATTTGGTTTCATAGTCATCCTTTGATAATCAAATCATAATCAATCCCATCACATCATCCAATCATCCTAATCTAATCTTTAATCCAATCTTGATCTGAGCTTGACCTAAATCTTGATTTGAGCTTTAGTCTGTTTGCATCCAAAATCTTTGATTCATCCTATTCATCCTTTCATCATCATGAATCCTTATCCTCCATCAATAGTAGTAAAGGGAAACCCTAACTACGTGGACGAAAATAACGAAAGTCTTGTTGATCAAGAGGATACGACATAGATCCCCTTGACACTGTCATCTCTAGTAAGCTTTCTCCATCTGCTTTCCACAATCCAATTACTCCTCTGAGCTATCATGTTATGTCTTCATCCATGACTAATCACGCTCCTTATGCTACCTTTGACAAGGGATATCCAGTACCTTTCCCATCTGCATATTTGTCATGTCCTTCATCTACATCATCCTCTTATCCAACACCTGCATCCTCTTATCCTAATCTGCCATCCCAATACTCTTGTTACAATCCCCCATCCATGTCTCCCTATCCTAATCCTCTTTATCTATCTACTCACCCTAACCCAACATCCACACCTCTTTATCTTAACCCTACACCCCCATCAACTTACCCTAATCAAACATCTGCATCTCCCTATCCTAATTCAACACCCGCGTCTTCCCATCCTAATCCACCATCCCAATACCCTTACTACAATCCACCAGCTGCATCCTCTTGTCCTAATCCACCATCCATGTCCTCCTATCCTAATTCACCATTTCAATATTCCTACCTTAACCCTCCATCCAATCCTAAACCTCCACCTACTCCCAGTCCTACACCTAATCTCATTCGTACATCTAACCCTAGTCCACCAATTCATAATCCTAGTCCTACACCCATCCCTAATCCTTCATCTATTCCTATCATGCCATCTCAACCTAGAGTATGGAAGTTCCTCACTCTAGAAATTCTCCAAGGACTTATAAAAAAGAAGACATCCCCCACTCCACACATTGAAGTCATGGAACCACACAGTCCCAATCCATCATCCACTATCACTAGTAATGAGAGCCTTCTCCATACCACACCTATCATTGATGTTAAAACCCCTAGCACCACTCAAACAGTGGAAATCCTCACATCCACTAAATCTAGTGAGCCCCCATCTCCTACTCTGAGAGCCATCGAACCCATCGATGACACACAAGTCAAATCCACCCTTCCCACTCCTAGTGATGACACACAAGTCCCATCCATTCCTTCCATTCCTAGTATCACTAATATCCCTTCCCTTGAACTTCATGAATCCTCCACCCTTTCATCTCCCCCACTTCTAGGGTCCATCCAAAATTCCTCCATTATCATGCCTCCTGCACACGTGAGTCATGCCAAGAGCTTGATCCAAAGCATGCCATATCCCCTCCTCCACATCAAGATCCTATCATCTCATCCCATCTATCCCATCTCAAGATCACAATCCCCCATCCATTCCACCCCATGATCTCCTTGATTCCACCACTCCATCTCATGAGCACTTATCTCCATTTCCATCGCACGATCCCTTATCACCCGCTACCACAAATCCAAATCCTATCATGTCACCTAATCCCTCTCTTGATCCCTTATAACTCCCTTGTCCCGATCAAGATGTTGTTATCCCCTCATCTCCATCTGATGATCCTCCACCATCACCTAACCATACCATCCCTACACCACTTTTATATCCCCTTGGTACTCACACATTCTTTCATGGTGGTCTACTAGTAGAAGAAAAACAAAGCATATATAGTACCCATCATCCTCCACCTAATAATGGACTTGCATCATTCCTCAGAAATGACAAAAATCTTGTAATGGATCAAATGCTTAAGAACATGAGCTATCAAGGAAAAGGTTTAGGCCTTCACGAGCAAGGTATTTTAGAGCATATTCAAGTCCAAGAGCACGATTACACATGTTGTCTTGGTTATACTTCTCAAGACTCACAATCCAAAAATGTTGGTACAACCCCTATACATCCTCAATGAGCCTCTTCCAAAAGAAATATAGGCTCTTCCCATCGCTCCACTAGATCATATGTTGCCATCCCTCCTCCTCCATCATATCACCTCAAAACAACCATCCATATTCCTCCTTCATCTGCTCCATCCATTTTGGGTGCTTACATCCATTCATCCACCATCTCCCATCCTTCATCTACTCCATCCATCTTGGGTCCTTATGTCCCTCCACCTACTACGTATGTTTTGGGCTCTCGTCCTATTCATCCTTTCATCCATTCATCACCTATCCATGTCATCCATCATAAACATCCCACTCGCGTGTCCCCTAATCGGGATCAACAAAGGCACGTACCCTACACACCCTCCATCTAAACATAATCCCCATAATCCTACCTTTGTCACTCCACGTCATCCATCTCATCATACCCATCCCATTGCTACTAAAAACACTTTGGATGTTAATTTGAAAATGCATAAATCTAAATATCCACATGAATCTAAAGCTCCTCATGTCCCCTCAAAATGACATGTTGAAGAAAAGAAAAATCAAATCCAAAATCCAAATCAAATCTACAGGTCATAAAGGCCCACCAAAGCAAAGATCAAAACCATGTGGCTCCCAAAGAAAAAAGATGCAATACGTTCAAAAGAAAAATTTGTAAGAACATCCAAAGTTGTTAATCCAAAAGCTAATCATACACCCCTTTCATCTCCTAAATTTGTTTTGGGTCCTTATGTCCCAAAATCCACTATCCCATCTCCTCCATTATCCCCGCATTCTCCATCCATTAATCCTCTTATCTTTCCACATACACCACCACATGTGCCAATGTTGGTCCTGAACTCACTACTCCATCACACACCTACCCCATCATTCTATCCATACCCTTTCCAACATCCCATCCATTATCCCACATATCTTCCCCACCAAATCCCTCTAATTCATCCTCTTGCATAATCCATTTATCTTAATAAGGTTGTACCAACATCCAACAGTCGCTTCACACATGGGCTCTTAATACCTCGTATGTAACTTGATGCTTGAGTCCTTCATCCATCTCCTTATCGCATGTCTTCTACATTTTCTTATCCACATCCCTGTCTTTATCCATCTCCATCCACCTTCTCTCCAAAAAAATCCAAAAAAGTCAAATAAATAAATAAATAAAGAGAAATAATTTGTCCAATGGTGAAAACTTGGAAAACAAGCACCTTGGATAAGTACCATGATGAAAACTTGGCAAATAGGCATCATGCGTAAATCCCCATCCATCCTTTTCCACACTTGGGGGAAACTTCTTGTTATGCATTTCCTCCATCCGCTATGCTATGCTTCCAGCTATGCACCCATCTTCCTGCCATCCATCCTCTTCATTCATCCCCTCCATCCCATCTATCTTCCATATCCTACCATTTTATCCCATTTATCTCCAATCCCTCCATCCTTCTTGTGATCTTGATCAAAATAGGAGCACCTATCTATGCATGCTTTGGACACCTCTTGGTATACATTCCCTTCATCCATGCTCTATCGTATTCCTTAGTCACCCATCCTATCCTCCTCTAGTTATCTCCTTTATCTTCCCATCCACTCATCTTGCGTCCCTCCTACCTCATGACACATGACACATCTAGAGTGGGGGCACTTATCTCCCTTCGTGACATAGTCCTTGGAGACATCCTTCATCTAGAAAACAATCCCTTCCATCTCCCCATCCTTATCCCTCTATCCATCCATCACAAAAATCCTTTCCATCACCCAAATTATTATCTATCCATTTATCTAGCCAATAACCTTTTCCTCATCCAACTCCTTATCCCTCTATCCAATCCATCCAAACAATCCTTTTCCTCCCCACATCCTTATCTCATTATCCATTTCCCTTTATCCTCATCCCATCTCATAATCCCTTGTCATTAGAATTTAGCTATAGGCTACTCCCCACCGCAATCCAATGTCATCTATCTCATCATCATCACTCTTACTTCCTTTGCACATTTTTCAGTCTCCTCTTACCTTTCATCACTCATCTCTCCATCATATCATCCTCCCAATTCATCTTTTGATGATTTGGATAACTATCCCATCCCTGAGCTTTGTGTAGTCACCATCATCCTATCCAATCACTAGGTCTACCCTAGCTCATCGTATCAGTCCCATCATTTGTCTTTGGCCTTTTGTTGAACTACGTTGCCCCTGCGCTTTCATGTAGGCAAGGTCGATCAGTTGATCCTCCCCCAGGGCTCCTTTATCATCCATCATCATCATCTTCTATCATTGATCTTCATTGTCCTCTTTCTGCTATTGTCCATGGTCTTTTATCCAACTATGAGGGCTCTGTGCTTTCACGTAGGCAAGGATAATCTTTGATCAACCCCTGAGCCCCTAGGTCTTTAGGGTGTGTCAATCTCGAGTCTTGTCTCTCTTGTGTCATGTCATCGACCTATGCCCTTATCTAGTTGGTTCTTAACAAACGAGATCCACTTGTATCATGAGATCCAATTGGTTTTGAATATCCTGTGCCATATCGATCTTTTAGTTAGTATCCATCATCGGTCTCAACAGGATGCATCCTTCCTAATAGACCTCATCAATCCCATCCATCCCCGTGATCCTATGGTAAAGGACGTTTGAAATTGATTGTGATCTTTTTATGCTTTTGGATTTTGTTTATCATTTGAGCTCCCTATCATCACTTGTCATGGTCGCCTTGATCCATCATACCATGGTGTGCTTTGACTAGTAAACATAGGGGTGTATCTTGATCTTTTTGCTTTGTTGTTGTCTTCTCGGATGTTCCACGTAGTACCCACCAAGACTCTTATGGTCTTGCATTATGTTGGGGCATCCTCTTGTGCTTGTGGTTATTCCAATGCTTGGCCCGACCAAGGTCTTCGTGACTTTGGAGTGTTGGAATATCCTTCTTGTCTGTTGTGTTTGTTTTATACATTAGACACTAATTCACCTTGGTTCTTCATACCCTGGCATCTTGTGTCTTATGCTATAGCAAAAATTAGTGCTCCGTAGATAGAAAATTTGAATTAGGATTGCATTTCATCCTCTCATCATCAAAAATCCCCCCCATCCATTCATCCTTCATCCATCTCCCTCCCCTATCCATCCAATCTCTTAACATCATCTCTTCAATCTTCTTAGAATAATATAGATAAGATATTCTAAGCATCTTGTCCCCCATCATTTGTATTCCATCTCACATCTCAATCCAATCCTCATCGATTCAATCTAGCACAAATCATCTAATCACATCCTTAGTCTTGTTCCCAGCCTTGCTACAAGTCTTGATCGAATCATCATCATCATCAAGATGTATCCTTCTCTATCCTTTGGTGTTGTTTCAAGACCTATCCTTCCCTCATCAACAACCCTTTCATTGGGACGTATCCTTCCCTATCCTCGTATTGTTTTGGGATGTGCCCTTACCTCATCAACAACACTTTCATCATCATCATCAAGATGTATCTTTCCCTATCCTTTTGTTGTTCTGGGATATATCATTCCCTCATTGACAACACTCCATCCATCATCAACCCATTTTGGCTTGTAGCTTGATTGGGGCAACATCATATTTGTCCTAAAATCCATTTGTGCTTCATCCATCTCCTATCGATTATCCTCATCTCTTGTCCATCACTTTGCATCATCTTCCTCATCTCCCCTTGCATCACATCATCCATTTCAAGAGCACACCCGTGTTCTCTTGAATTTGCATGTCCTATCGAGGGGGCGTCCTCAATCCCTAATATTCATCATCACTCATGTCATCATTCCTTTCTAGTCACTCCTTTAATGACTGGGGCATCTTTCCCAACCTGACCATCTTCTTCTAGGTTTTATATTTTAATATTCTTTGAAATGATTCTACTTCATAACACCATCTCAAACAGGGGAAAAATGTAGACATCCAAATTTGGACACTTTCATTTGTCCAAATTTATCCCTTTTCATCTAAACATTCTCTTATTTACATTAATTAAGTAATATCGCTATTATTTAATTAATATCTTCTAAAGTTCTTCTAATCCCTAAGGTATCTAGTTAAATAATTAAATACCTTACTCTTCAATCCCCCTTTCATCAAATGAATTAAATAAACTTACATGTCACATCACTTTTCCTTAATCTTAATCAACCTCTTAATTTCATCATTAAGGATGTGCACATGCCTAATCATTGATTAGGATGTGTCACGTCCTCCAACTTTTGCAAGTTGGCTTCTAATCCTCATTACCCTCTAATTATTTTCTAATTACTAATCAACATCTTGGTCAACTCTTCCCATCCCCCGAGGAATTTTTAATTCCTTTTTATTCATCCAAGGCTCCTCTCTTCCCCATGTGAATTTTTAATTCACTTTTATTCCTCCAAAGAATCTTCTCTTCCCCATGCAAGTTCTAGAACCTTTGACTTGTCACCTCACATGTGCCAAAGTCTTCTAGAATCTTTGAATCATCACATAAAGTCACATGTGGGTAAATACTTATGTTTTTAAGCACCTTGTTTTATCCAAGGTACTTATCACCTCTCTTTGGGAACATTGTCTTATCCATAAGATCTCCTAATCATTGCAAATTTTAAATTCACTTTTTTTTCCTCCGAGGAATCTTCTCTTCCCCATGTGATCACTGAGAGGTCACATCAAGGTACTTGCAAGTACCTCCATCACATGTCCTTCTTCCACCTCACTTATACATCACCACTTCCTAAGCCACTTCACCTTCCACATGTTAAGATGTGAAGGCTTGTGAGTCCTCAACTCACCATAGCCCTTCATCTTATCCATGGTGGCTCAATCTTGACTGTTGAATTCTCTAGAGAATTCAATTATCTCTATAAATACTCCCACTTTTCTTTCATTTTAGGGGTTCATGATTTTGCTACCAAACTCTTGCCAATTTGACATTTGAGCCATACTTAGCCAATTTTCACACTTTGCTTTCACCATAACACTTGCATCCCATACTCATATACTTTCAACCATCTTTGCATCCCATCTCACATATTTTTCCATCAAGAGGAGCATATACAACATCAAAGATCAAAGGGCCAACCAAAGGAGCAACTTAGCAAGGTATAATCATTTCATCTATGTTTGTTAAGTTAACATTTTTGCCCAATCTTGAGGTGTTAGGTGTTTGTTTTTTTCTTTTTTGCATATTTGTTGTTGCTGCACGTTTTAGGACAAATATTTTCACCTGATCACAGTTGTGAATCATGATAATCCCATAGTCTAAGCATCTTTTAAATCAACTCCAAGTGTTTGTAGTGATCATTTCTATTCTTGGAGTATGTAGTTAAATCATCCTACTACACCACCATGATTTCATTTGTGAGGAGCTCAAAAAGGAAACATTCATTGACCTTTGAAATGTGGCTCTACGTTTTTTAGCCCAAATAGAATCTTAACATAAAAAAAATATGCTCTATGGTATTGTGAGTTTTTTTTCATTTGTTTAGATTCCTTGACCATGATATAATTGTACCTTTAGAAGTCATCCATCATATACTTTAGTTTTGACCCTATCACCTTTTGTACCAAATGTTCCATACTAATTAGTGGATATCTATCCTTGAGGTATGTGATATTCAAACATCTAAAATCCACACAAAGCCTAATGTCCTCATTCTTCTTCCTTGTTGGGACAAGGTTAGACACCTAATTTGGATGTATGATCAACTTGATAATTCCTCCCTCCTCTAATTTCATAAGATTCTTTTGTATATGAGGGGACAAAATAGGGTTGATGGGTCTTTTTTGTATTCTAAAGGCTTCATACCAAGCTCCAAAGTTAGGGCAAGCCCTCTCTATATGCCTTCATCTCATCATATGACCAAACAAAGAATTTATTAAATATTTTAAACAATGCAATCAACATCTACTTCTCTACTAGTTTAAGCTCTTTGTTAAGGTAGATCATCCTAGAAAAATCTTCAATTCCTAAGTTCACACCCTCAACATTTTCATCACTAATAGGCCCAATCCTCGTTTTATAAAAATCAAAATTTTCGAAGATCCATTCTAAAGCTATGAGACCTATTGGAATAATATTTTTCTCAAGTTGTATGATCTCATTTCTAAAGATATTCTCTTTTATATTATCCTCTTTCACCATGGGTTGTCAATCAACAAGTTTATTCTCAAAGTGATTGATGAAATTTAGGAATTCATAAATCTTCTCATCATTACCAAAGACTTGTTAACTATAGATGTTATCAAGAATGTTGTGTCCAGTAATCATTTCAAAAATATACTTGTAGTGGGAATATGCTAATAAATTATCAAATTTTGAGGCCAAAACAACAAGGGCATCAACTATTACATTATATTCTCTTTCTACCTAGTTGATGCCAAAATAATCAAATACTTCAAGAGTATCTTACCTAGTTGGTTCATGACTTCCAGTGGCATCACATTGCTAGATGTTATAAAATCTAACATCCAATTATGGATGAACCAACATTTTATTAGTGAAGATATATAAAATGGATCAACACCTTGTTGAAATTACAATAATACATTGTGCCAAAGTATATTTTAAGTGTTTCATAGATATTGAATTGTATCTTTACACCACCCTTAGGATCACTTGGGGATTTGGTGGTCTAATAAAAAATAGTTGGGGCATTGATATATAGAAGAGTCCTTTCTCTCTATTTTGGGATCCTAAGCATTCCCCTCACTAGCACTTGAAATTTTAGTTGGATCAATGCAAGAGCAATATCAATTGGTTGATGTGTAGGTAAAGGGGTAGATAATGGGACATTAGCGTTAGGGATCAATGGCATCAATTGATCACTAACAATAACCTTTTGTCATTTCTATCATTTCCAAATCCCTTGCTAGTTCCATTTACTTCATTTGCTATCTTTCTTACTTGATTCAACATGGAATTTATTTTGTCAACTCCTAGATGTTCTACACTATTGAATGGGATATCAAAACTCTTTTTTTGGAACATTTATTTTGAAAAAATGCATCTACTATGTGCATCTTTTTCTTTGGTGGTGACCTTCCTATAATTTTTTTCATGCCTTTTCATGCAATATTATATTTTTGTTTTCCTATTTATTGGTGCAACTAACACCTTTAGTACAATGGTACTTCTAACCTAACCTTTGGCACTTAATAACTTGTTTCTCAGATGATACTTGATTTGAAACTGCATGACAACCACATCAGTGAGAGCCTTGATGTTTTCACTAGAAGGTTTCACTCTCTTATGCCTTTATCACATGAGTTCCTTTAGTTGATTAGAATTTTGATTTGGTACTCATATTGAACTTGATACCTATCTTGATCACATTGAAATAATTAATTATGCTTGTAATTATTAATATGGTCCACATTATTATCTTCATAGTATTTAGGCACACCACCTCCTTTTGGGAATTCTTTCTTGTTTGCAAGTTTTGTAGCAACAACACACTTTTCTAGATTGTGAGGTAGATAACATATATCTAACCAAAATTATTGTTCCTAAATATTGACATGACCCTTCTTTAAGGGCTTGGGGGTTTGTCTCTCTTGGTTTCCAAAAATTTGCTTGTCATTATGGTTGCAAGGCATGTTATGTAGTCTTTAATCTTCAATGAAGTGTATGGTGGTGTTCTTAGAAGAAACTCATTTTCGTTTCTTCCAACCCTATTTGAGAGACCCTATATTGTCCCCATTATTTTTTCATTTTTTTTTTTCAAATATAAGGGGCTTACTTGAAGTGGCTATATCCAAATTTAAGAGCTTAACATCTACTCTCTTGAAACTCTTACCAAATTCTCTCATATTACTTTTAATATTAACTACCATTGCATAAGCCTCCCTAAATATTGGATGGTTCTTATCATGCAACAAATATCCTAGATTTGCATCAAATGCTCCATAGTACAAGACTAGGCACACATGCTCATTTGACCTCACATAGGGAGCTACTTTCTTGACTATCATCAAAAACCTAATTTTGAAAACAAAAAATTCATTTACCTCTTTTCTAATGGTTGTCAACTCATGGATTACAAATTTATGATCTATTATTTCTCTATATTGTAGTCTAAAAACTCTCATAAACTTATCCCATTGGTTATGTTGTTGTTTGAAAGGCTTCTATACCATTCTTTAGCACTCTCTTCCAATGATTACATAAAAAAAATCATCCTAATTTCTTCATCCTCTATTTCATATTCATCAATCACATTAATAAAGCATCTTATGTGTTCTTTGAGCTACCAATAATGCGTTGTCTTGGAACTTTGGAAATTTTCCCCTAGTTTTGTTTGGTATTAGATTAGGATAACCTAAAATGCCATAAAATTTTAGATTTCTTTATCTTTCCATTCCTAGCAGTTGTCTCACTATTAGGAACCTTTGAGCTTGTCTTCTAGGAGAATTCTCACATTTTGGTTCTAATGTTATTTTTGTTTGTGTACCTATTGATTTATAATGTATTGAGAATTATTGAGATTCCAAAAGTTTTGCTAATAAATATTCTAATTTTTTGTTCAACCACTAGACATTCAAATCAATTTGAGCTTGTTGCAATTTAATTTCTGCCTAGATTTTTTTTTTATGTTGGTCAACTATTTCCTAGTCTACTTTTATTTCCCTAAGTTCATTTTTTGATATAATGGTTGCATTATCATCAAGGAAGTAAGGTTCATGTTCTTGTTTAGTTCTATTGGAAGTAGAAGGAGATTTAGTATGCAAACCTCCTCTTGGAATTCTCACATGTGGAAGTGATGCAAGATTTGCATTTATATCCTTAGTGTGAAACTTGTGAGATAAATGTTTATGTCTTGTATCTATATTCATCACATTCTTATGCATATCCATGTTTAAGACCCTCATACTAGTTCTAATAATATATCATCTAAATGATTTGAGGTATATTGATAATAGTTTCTTAAATTATTAAATGTATCATCTCTACCTAATGTGCCAACCAATTATCTATTGACATAATTTGGCATAGATGACTTACTAGATTTTTTAGCTTTACACTTGGCTTGTTGTTTTCTTGCATAAGCTAAAACTTCTTCTCACCTTCATTGATCTCTATGTCTCCTTCCACTTTTCATTTTTTATTCTTTACTATTCAAAATATTCTAGGTTTGATCTCAAATCTAGAGTCACTAGTCTCCTCTCAAGAGAGACAAACTTGTATTATCAACAAATACCTTCAAATATCAATAAATGACTCTTACTCTCCTAGTATAAACATAATTTAATGAGATGTTGTAACGACCTATCCTATACATGAAATAAAAAAATTCCTTAATTTTTATTACTTTTAACAAAAGTAAATGAGTAAATAACACTGCAATAAAAAAATTTATTTTCTTTTCAAATTGAAATACATCATATATACACAATTTTAAGCTTTTCATAACAAAATAACTTTTACCATTTCAAATGAATAGCAGAGTACTGAAGCATAAGAGTAAATACACGACTTAAACAACTTTTGCACAAATAGAAGTAAGACGGTCCAGGATCTTCCCTTTCAAATCTTGGTTCTTCAAATGTCTGTTTGTGGAGGAGAAACATCACTCAAGTGCTTTTCCGCCAACCACAGACTAATAATGCGGTCCCCCGCACATTCATTTTTTAATGAAAGGCCCTCCCTTTGTCGAAATGATTGGTTGAGTAACTGATTCTGTTAACCAACTGAGCATAGTGGTGTGTCCTACATAACTAGATTCTTGTATCCCACAATCCCAAACTAGTATGTACTTATTGGATCTTTGTGAACTAACAATGTAATCATCTCCCGATCTAAGAGGATGTAGGTACATTACATTACTATGGCCATAGTATTTTGGTTCAGTAAATGATTAAGTAAGTCATCTATCACTTACACTACTCAAGGCCAATTTGACTTTGGGCTACCTTACTCTATGCGTAGGTTATGTCCTTCAATGGGTTTAGTTTACCCCAGACTTCCTACCTCAAACAGTCTACTAAGAAATGAGCCAATAAACAAGTATCTAATATCCTAACTCCTGATTTAGGAAATCTTTATCCTAGGAGTGAAGCTTGTCAAAGTTAACCTAATAACATAAGCTAAAGATCATACTTGGTTTGACATCATTTTGTTCCTAGTAGATATTAATTACTCTATGTATTCTCCATATACGAAGATCATACAAAATTGCAAACTCAATCAAATACACATAAAAACCCTTCATAGAATAATGCACATTAAGTAAATCTACCCTTAAGCTTCTTAAACAATTGATTTCCTTTTTAAAACCCTTTTATCCATAAATTCTTATTTTAATCTACCATTAAAATGTATTGAATTTCCTAAGCATTTACCCTTAATTGCATTGGTTTCCCTCATTCATTTGTCCTTCAAATACAATGAAATTCCTCACGCATTTATTCTTAATGAAAGTTCATCAAAACTTTATTGAGTTGCTATGAACTATTTGCATATATCACATTGATTGCAAGTATCAAACTCAAGAATAAAAGAGAGCAACATTCAAAGAAGAATTATTAAATAGATATCATGCTTGTTATAATAAGCTCCTTTCCCAACACTGCTTCATTAGCAACTTCCAAAATTCCCAAATTGGAGATGACTGCTTTGCAAAATAACTCTCTTTCAATGTAGATGACTCCTTCAAATCACTCTTCTTAATTAACACTTCTCTATTAGAAGTTGTTAATTTATTCTTCTACAAGGGATTTAGCACAGTCAATTAACATCAGCTGATAAAAGCTTCTAATTCTCACACTCAGTAATTGGTAAAATGCAACAATAGAAAACAACACAGTAGCTTGGATATTGGTTAAGGAAGCTCTCAAATTTGCAAGAAACAAGTTACTCCAAGATATTTTTCAATGAATGGTTGGGCAAGTATTTATAGGCCTGTAATTGCAACTATTTCCTTCATTTTGGGCATGTAGAATGACAAAAAGGCACATATACCCAGTCAAATGTCACTTGGAAAGCAAATAAACCCTGTCACCTCAAAAAGGAGTGAATCGACCCTCATGGAGCCAACATTAGGAGAAAAAATTCAACTTAAAACTTAGAAATCGCCACCTATATGAAAAACATCTTTGCCTGGCGCATAAAAACAAATGACTCATTTTGTTGTGATTTTGTCAAGTCTCAGCTTGTTACAACATAGAATCACTGGTTGGAATTCCCTATTATCCAGTGCTGAAAGTTTCTTCCATCATTTTTGTTGCGTTGAAGCTTTCTTCCTATTCACGTGAAAACTCTTAGCTATTTTTTTTGTTTATTTCCCAAATGTTTACATCAAATATTTGATTCATAAAAAGGATTGATACTTTATGAAGTTTCCATGTTTTGCTCAAGACTAATGACTATATTCTTTTAATAGTTCACTTTAATAAACTTGCCCATGTTTAAAAGATTTAAATCTTTTAACTTTATACTTTTCAGTCCAATATTTATTCATTTAAATATTTACAAATATTTCCATTTTGGAGTTTATAAATATTTTCACTTTTAAATATTTAATAATGTATATTTATATATTTTATAATATATGTATTTTTATTAAGTATTAATATATTTTTATATATAAATATATATATTTTCGACATTACCATCGTAATGTATATATATACTTATATATATGCATATACTACCTTAATATTAATACATATATTTTATACCTTATAATATATATATATACACATGTATTTATGTATATATGTATATATCATAAAATATAATTACTTCACTGATATATACATTTATACATACATATATATGTAAATTTCCTAGACAATAATATTAAAATATTATTTTCACCACATATATTAGGCGGGGTGTGTATGTATATACATGCATATAACCATATATACTCTTGTGTATACGTATGTATGTGTATATACATGTCAACACATGTGTATGAGCATATCAATCTGCTTAACGTATGTATGTATCGATATATCTATACATATAGATACGTGTACACAATGTATACATGTATATACGTACCCACTTAACCTTTAACACATATCTATCACATCATTTATACAAGGGTCACAGTATAGTAAGTCTGACAATAAAATTACTCACAAAGCACAAAGAAGTAAATTCATACTCCTAAGGCCTATGGATGACTTATCAAGACTTAACTTATCTGACTTGGTTCCTCTATACCCTTCATGATGTGTGTGTATGCTCAACTGATTAACATTACCAGTTAAACGACCAAGCCCATCTCCCAAGTGATATTTACCCTCTGCCTGGAGGACTGGTTCATATACCTGCATCCACAGTCATAAATTCATGACAATCAAATGCTCATAACAATAGCAGTATATATAAACTTCACAAGATATAACAACATCGTACATTAACCTCATAATGCACATTTTAACCATGATTAACATCAATTGAACATAAGAATGAGACAATCATTAGTGTACAAAACTCATATTGATAACAAGGTGCATCATATCTTTATTCATTCATAAAATTGTCTTTACAAACACATAATCCTTATACAGTACTAATAGCCTAGTAGCTATACAATCGGGGTGTAATAGATGTCAACTTACCCACACTAATAATTGCACTATTTTTTAGTTGCTAATGTTTTTAAGATGTCTTGAATCACCTCTTACTTGACAATGATTATTTATCCTTGGAAATTATGATAAGATTTTGGTGCTCAAAGTTGTAGGTCCCAAATCCCTAAAGTTGGATCTTCTCCCAACTATCAAGGTTGCCAAACTTAAGAAGATAACCATAAACTTATGATCAAGTTAGGCAACAATAGACCAATTTATTGAGGTGGGTTAAACCTCCAAATTTTGACTCCCCTGAACTAAGGGGGGCTTCCCTAAGGTGTTGTGTTGAATATAACTACAAGGAGTAAGTGTTTACCTTGACACAAACCATACCCAATTCATAGTATACCCCTATTTAGGTTTCCATTTCATATCTATATATTGGTGTGAACACTCAAGGGCGTGCACCTTATTAAAATAGATAACCTACCAATTGAATTTTCTAAGGATGTGATTTTTTTTAGACCCTAATGTTGTTTTATGCATTTAGACTTGGTAGTTGGAACACACTAGATCAATACAAACTAAAAATATCTTTAGATCAAGTTAGCTAAGGTGTGTTGGGATGATGGGAGGTTGAGATTTAGGTAGATAGGTGCTTATATCTAGTTGCACAACAAATTCACAAGTTCATATAGAAAGATGCAAATATTGAAATCTTTTTTTACAATACCTTAAAGAAGATATCAGCAAAGAACATATCTTTCCAAATGCATACATAAAATAGGTTATACACATTACATATGAAAATATTAAAAAAAAATAGAATATTCAATGTGTCTATTTAATAATCAATGAGTAAACTTGAACATTTATTTTATTATATTAAAAAGATATCTTACAAAGGCTTTGCAAGGATTTTATAGTCTTTTAGCTAGCCAATTAATCAACGATACATCCAAAAAAGAACACAACACATATGAATAACACTCAATAAAGGTTAAATTTTTGTGTTATGTTCTTTCTTCAAAGATTGCAATAGATTCACTACAAATTTGGGACAAACCCTATCATTAATATGTAAAAATACGTCTACCTTGTGCTAGATGTCAAAACCTTAGGGTCTGCAATAATATTTTCCTTTTATTTGGATTTGTAACCTTGTTTTTATCCTTTTCATTAACTATCCCTTTGAACAATGAAATTTTGGTATTTATACCCTATTTGCAGTTTTAGGAAACTAGGGGATGATATACAAACTTGTACAAAATCCAAAAAATGTAAGATTCTCAAGAGTTATAGGGGATTCCCATACCTTTTGGGTGTCATATTCTATGAATTGGCACACAAAATCACATCCAAACATGTTCGACCATACTATATGGTATGGAGAAACACGTTTATCCTTGAGCATTAATGACATTCCTAGTTTATGATGTATTAGGGTATGGAAGATATCCCACAAAAGAATTCAAAAACCCACCAGGAATTGTGTGCATTAAACTTGTAGTTAGAGATTTTGAGCATAGTAGAAGGGTATGTGAGAATGAGCATGCCTAGCTTCATTGATATTTTTGGATCATTTAAAAAACATGATGAGGTTTTGAAGTTTTGTGGAACCAAGGAATATAGTTCCAATATGCTAGGAAAGTTTGGGAGACCATCAATGAAGAATGTGTGGGTCAATGCACAATAGTTGAGAAAATAGAGGGAATGGGAACCTAAGAATAGGGAGCCAAAGTGCTAAGAAATCCCAAAAATATAGAGACCTTGTGGAATTCAATGACTTGGGGGCACTAGAGAATATAGGACGAGGTGTAAGAGTGACGAGTTTCTCTAAAAGTATGAGCTTTGGTGAATGATCAAAGACATTGGCTTTAGAGATCCTAGAGGGAATCACAACAAAGGGTCCAAGGTGTGGAGTTTCAAATGAATGTGGAAAACAAGGACATAGGGTCAAGTTTTGAGACTTCGGGAGAAGTTTGAACAATGGGAAAAAGGTGCATAGGTCCTTGAAACCCCTAAAATTTTGGGATCTAGAGGAACCACATACTTCAAGGTTTGGTGCCTAGGGAGGAATGAGGAACTAGGAGAGAGCATGGGGTGGCACTAAGGCTTGGGGTTCTAAGAGAAGTCAAAAATCTATGGCATACAATATAGAAGGATGAGGTTCATAGTTTCAAAGGAAAATGGGACTTTGGCACCAAGTGAAAAGGTTCCAAAGAATCTTAGAAGTTTGCAAACTCACCGAGGAAGAATTTGAACCCATCAAACTTAAAAACACACATAAATTAAAAATTTATCATGCCCAAGTTAGCTCTATAATGAAGTTCAGTCATACTATTATACTATGGCCTCCCCAAAACACCAAAATTAGTATCTTACAATTTTTTCACTCTTACAAATATTTAGAGAATCAAAATAACCATAATTAGGGACATGTTCTACTATCCCTAAAACTTCCAAAACATTGAAAGTAAAAATTTCACCAAGAATTTTAGATAAAACACTTTGAATGAACATCCTTAGACAATGCTTAACATGGGGGACCCAAATGGAGATTTCTTGGATTGGCTATCTATAATGGGTGAAGAGTGCCAAATATGCAAAATGGGATCAAAATAGAGAGTTCAAATAAGACACATTAAAATGAGGTACCGACACTGAGCAATGAACTATAAATTAAAAAGTGGTATTTTTAATGATGATAATTTTGGATAGTGTAAGGATAGAAGAATGGTAGGTTTTGTGTGAGTCTTCATTTATAGTTTGTATGCTTGATGCCTAAAGGAAGTGATATGAAGGTAATGCACATATAGTCATCTAGTATTTTTTTCCTAGGCACATATAAAAGGAATATACAAATAACATAAGGTTTATGGTGAGTAATTATCCTTAAGGTACAATAATATATTCTATAAGGGCAATATTGTCTCATATCCTTATTGTAATGCTCTTTTTATTTTAGATTTATTTAAATATTTGTATGGATTTAATATGATTAATTTAAACATCTTACAATTGTAATTATATCATAATCAAATGCAATTTAAACAAATTAGTTTTATAACTTTATCAAAAGCAATAAAATAAATAGTAGCCTAGATTCATATATATGTATATGTGTGTGTGCGCACATACATACATACACACACAAACATAGAGATATATACGTATACACATATATATACATATATACATATATACATATATACACACATATGTGAAAAAAAAATAAAAAAAATATACACACATATGTATATATGTATACATATATATATGCATACACACATATATATACATACATACATATATACACATAGATATATACATGTATATATATGTATATGTATATATATTTAGATATATTTTAACATCAACATATTGAATACTTAGTTGAATCAAATCACTTGGAATGACCACTCTCACCTTAAGAATATCACAATGGTCTTGATCATCATAAATAAGGTAAATTGTAAGAGGAAATGGTTCAATTGAGAACATAACATGTAAAACATGCACAAAAAGGCAACTTCCCAAAAAATACTTGCTAAGATAATCCTAGGTGTACCTTATACCTTGAGTTTGACACACCCTATATACCCCATCTCCAATGTCCATATCCCACCAAACCACCTTCTTCCTTAATGATCTTCATGTTATTTCCAAGTCTCACAAAAATGCTTTATATATCTTATGGAATGGTTTCCAAATGATCACACCCTTTCACAATGGTTGTCTTTAACAATTACTTAATATAATTATTCCCCCCTTCTTAAAATGGTCTTTAAATATATTCTTTATCAATCCTCATTGTAACAAGAAGTCATAATAATCTCTATTTTTCTATCTCCCTTTTAATTCTAAAGGGCTATGTAATGAAAAATAACTTTCTTTTCACTTTTGGAAAAAAAAAATCATAATATTTTCCCTTATAGATTGGTTATTTTGCTTAGTGGCTCAAGGTGTATCTATAATATAACTCACAAAAATAATCAATCAAATAACTATGGATGCAACACTATCAATATCACAGCGAATCTATTTCTCTTTATCTTTATTTATAATTTTGTTTCTTAAAATTTAGATATTTTTTAAAATATAATTTCTAGTTAAATTTTAATCACAATTGGATTCCACATAAATATTCTACTAATTAACAACATGATTAGAGCTATAGGAGATCTTTTAAGGAGACTTGCATAAATAAGCATTATGTATCTTTTATAATTGTGGAGGTAATGCAAATTCTATATATTAATATCATATCTTTTAACTTTGTCAATTGGTCATTGATGACCCGCTTATCTTAATATAAATATTGGTTCTTCTTCAACATAAATACAAATTATCACGTGGTTACATAGTGATTACTTAGTGAATGGCATGCATATCCCATACTAGGTAATCACTCACCATTGATTGTCATGTAATATGCATACTCAAAATACATTCCAAGATAATAATCATCCATCCTAGGCTATGTGATTATATTATCTTCCTCTATTGAATACAAATTAAATATAAGCAAGAACATAATTATCTTTGAAATAATTGCATATCACTTCAGAGTTGTCACACCTCTTTTTAAAATATTTTAATGATGTGGATTTTTCAATATTTATTTTGATATTTGGTTTATATAGATTTAAAATATGAATATCTATAGTTCTATTTCATTGAACATTCCAATGTAAACTTATGATTCATTAAATTTATCTATAGATGATAGTATTTATAACATAAGAAATAGGAATGATTTTGTTTGATCATGAATGTGAATTCTAATTATTCATCAGATTATGATATGTTTATTACTAACAAACTAACTACCTTGTGATGATGAGATGAATATAAGGAAATATTTTCCACCTCCCAAAAGAGTATGAAGGACACCATTAGAGATAGAGTGGTAGATCAAGAATATGAATAATCATACCATGTGATGGAGAATTAGTTATCTACACATATGCATGTAATATATCACCATTGTTAAAACTATCAATTCTATGTAGTGACTTGCCTTTGTCAGCTTCTTTGTAACTAGCTTAACCAATACTTGTGGTTAAAGGTGAAGTTTTGTTTGCATTTTTATCACAGAATTAGAAATGTGATTGCTATCAATTGGGTAGGTGAAAGAAATGAAAGGTTGGGAAGAAGAGTTCATTCTTTTGTGTTATTTATTTTAATATGAAAATAATTAATTTTGATTAAGATGGAATATTCTAAAAACAATATAAATGATAATATTTAAATTTATAAACATGTGCATAAAATATTAAATTCAAATAATAAATTACCCTACCTGAAAAGTTAATGCAACACCTCTTTGGAACTACCATCACTCCATCGTGACACTTAGAAAGGAGGCAAAAGCAACTAAAATTCAAGTGGAGTCTTAGCTACACTTAAGTGGAGTAAGAGAAGATAGTAAATGACACATGCCATTGTTGGTGTAGAAGAATGAGGAGAGGGAAAATTGAATGCAAATGTTATTAAGGGAGTTTAGGATAAAAAATGAAAGAGAAAAAGGAAGTGGGAGTAACTACAATTATGAGGGGGAAAGTAGAGCGCACAAATGAAAGAGAATATTTGAAAGGAAGCTAATTTGTAGGTCACATGTGTGGAACTTTCTTATTTATTTGGTTAAATATTTTTTATGCATATTGTTGTTTAAGGTTTCTTTGCAAAAGAGAATAGGGAACATAAGAAAAAAGGAGTTTTATTTCAAAAAGAAATGTGAATTTTCTGTTAAACTTAATATTGCATGAGCCATTAACTAAGCTATATGAAATCCCTCTTATCAACCTTTCTAAAGTCCCTATCATGTGTTACTTATCACACCATTTTTTCTTCGGTACATATTTAATACCTTTCTTGGGTTTTCTTTTATAAATCCTATATTATGTCCAAATATGAGCATACATATAGAGTGAATATATGTATATGGGTATATACACATATTTACACATATTTACACATATACACATATTCATACAAATATAATGTGAGTAGATTATAAAATTCCTCAAAGTCAATTTAACCATCTATCAAATAATGAATAAAGTATACTATATTATATCTTGGCTATTGGGATAAATAACAAGCCGTACAAGAAAATATGGATCATGAAATCATTATTTTTAAAGACAATAAACTACCATAAAAGAGTCAATTTTCTAGTGAAGATACCAATGATATTATTGCATTTATTGTCCATAAGAATGCAAGAACAATTATTGTTTTGTTTTGGAAATGTATCTATTTCCAACTAGCATTATACTATGTTGATTTTTAGGGCCAATTGAACCAATCAATAGCTTCTTACATTGGCACTATGAGTCCTCATTGTATTCATTAGTTTGTGTTTGAAAATTTCTAGGCATATATACATTGGCACATGTAGATATTCGATCCATATCATGGGATTGTTTTAAGAGTTCCATATTTGTATATGTATTTGTTTCAACCTTGATTGTTATGACTATAAACTATGGACAAATTCTGTGTGTATGCATTTGAGTTTAAAAATCATTCATAATTTTATTGGTTTTCTTATTTTAGTCATGACATGCTCCTAATAAACTTCAATTGAATTAGTTTAGAAGTCTTCTCCTTATGCTTTTTGTATTACCTCCCATCTTAGTCCATATAAACCCTCTCATCACAAGTTAAAAATAGATCTATCAATCATAACTATCCTTAATTATCATAAACCCCCCTTACTAAACAAGGATCCTTTGAGTTTGCACATTATTTACATTCTCATTTACTTTCATCCTACCTTCCATTCATTATCAAGAGCCACAATTACAAGAGCCCCAATTTTTCAAACTAGGGGGGAGGGGCCCATAGTGGAGCGAAGTCCAATAGTGGGGATAGAAGTAGTCCTTAGTGGGCCCCATAGTGGAGCACCTTAATATCCAATTGCAAATTTTTTTTTATCCATAAAGTACATAAACTGACAAATTATGTGATGCCACATTAGTGCACCAATAAAACATGACTTAGTGCACCACTATCGGTCTCACTTTTTTTGGATACCTCAACAAAAAGCATGTTGATGTGACATCATATTTGATTATGTGGCCCTAAAACGATATATCAAAACATGTGAATTTGCAAATAAATTGTTATACAAAATTGAGAGTAATTTGAAATTTCCACAAAATTTTGAGAAATGCAAAATTAAGATACTTCACTATGAACCTCTCTCCCTATAGACTTGATAAGCCATGAGCACATTATCCCATGTGTTTGGTCCTTCCTCATAGATCTCTAGGCTTTCACCTCCCCTCATCTTAAACTATGCACTTTTGTTCTAGTACTCACCCAATCGTTGGTCATTGGTTACCCACTTCTAAGTCAATTAAAGTGACAAAAATCCCCCTAATTGCTTCATGTGAATTGGCAAATAAATTTTTATACAAAATTGAGAGTAATTTGAAATTTCCACATAAGGGCGACAGTCGTGGGCCCGTCAATCTCAAAATTTGAAGGGTTTTATTAGTCTTTGAGCCTGTCTCATGTATGTCTTAAATGAGTTATTATAGAGTAGGGCCATGGGGCGATGGGAGGAAATTAAGAAGTGACTTTAGTATGTGAGCCATAAATCATGAAGCTTTATTATAATGATTTTTGTGAGCATGCATATGGGAAAGGTGGTTTAAACACATAGAGATTTAACATTGTATTATGTGAGTATATATATGAGAAAGGTGGTTTAAACACATAGGGTGCATCATTGGTACATAAACCTACCATTGTACCATTTGAGTTCATACATATGGGAAAGGTGGTTTAAACACATAGGGTACATCTTTGGTACATAAACCTAACATTGTAGCTTGCGAGAATACATATGAGAAATGTGGTTTGAACACATAGGGTGCATCATTGGTACATAAACCTAACAACTTACCATCTAAGTATACATATGGTAAAGGTGGTTTAAACACATAGGGTGCATCTTTGGACATAAACCTAACATTTTACCATGTGAGCATACATATGGGAAAGGTGGTTTAAACACATAAGGTGCATCTTTGGTACATAAACCTAAAATTGTACCATGCGAGCGTACATATGGGAGAGGTTGTTTAAACACATATGGTGCATCTTTGGTACATAAACCTAACATTGTACCATGTGAGCATACATATGGGAAAGGTGGATTAAACACATAGGGTGTATTTTTGGTACATAAATCTAGCATCATACCATGTGAGCATACATATGGGATAGGTGGTTTAAACACATAGGGTGCATCTTTGGTGCATAAACCTAACATCGTATCATGTGAGTATACATATGGGAAAGGTGGTTTAAACACATAGGGTGCATCTTTGATACAAAAACCTAACATTGTACCATGTGAGCATATATATGAGAGAGGTGGTTTAAACACATAGGGTACATCTTTGGTACATAAACCTAACATTGTACCATGTGAGCATACACATGAGAAAGGTGGTTTAAACACATAGGGCACATCTTTGGTACATAAACCTAACATCGTACCATGTGAGTATACATATGGGAAAGGTTGTCTAAACATATAGGGTGCATCTTTGGAACATAAACCTAACATCATACAATGTAAGCAAACATATAGGAAAGGTGGTTTAAGTACATAGGATGCATCTTTGGTACATAAACCTAATGTTGTACCACATGTTGTAGGTCTATTAGAGGCAATGGAACAATGAGAAATGGGAATATTTGACTATTGATCTTAGCATGGATATGAGATTTAGGTTATGGATTCATTAGTTGATAACCTCATTTATAGAGCTTTATTTTGTTTAAATGGTTTTGTGATAATTGATTTTTTTTTATGTGAGTTGAAGCTTATTTATTGAATAAGGTTTAAATCAGTTAACAATTGATATTTGCTGAGTTGTTTCAAAGGAATTTGATACTCTTTCTTGTTATTCTTGTAGAGCTTCTACATGAACATTAAGAACAATGATCAAGCTTCTTGAAGATTGTTGGGCTTGCGATATAGTGAAGTATTGTTAAAGAAATAGAGGTAAAGGAATGTTGAGGATTTAAGATGAATGACATTCTTAGAATATAATGGTCCCATGGAAATGCAAACTTGAAGGGTTATCTCAATGATTTGTTGCTGCAAATGGAGATCGTTTCATATGAAAGACAAAGTGGACTACATTTATCTCATGCATATGAAGACTAGATCATGAGAGTGTTTACCATGGAAGAATATTAACCAAAAGGCTCACTAAAGACTTATTTAATAAAGTAGGATGATTGTTGGAGCTTCAATATGGCTATTTTAGAGCTACTATTGAAGAAAAGACATGTCAAGAGGTTACTATTGCAAGACATGAATTGAGAATGACTATAAACGAAAACTAAAATGGGGATTCAAGAGGACTTATTTCCATTATCCAAATTCAAGATTATCATTGCCCTTAATTTATAATTGGTCCTTTTTTTATAATTGTAAATTATATTCTAATTTGGCTTATGAGGTTAAATTGGTTGAAAAAAAATTGGACTTCCCCTCCTTGCAAACATATATGTGCAAAAAAATTGCATTGTAAGGGATTGGAAAATCAAAGTAGATTTTTCCTTCTTTTGCCTTAATTGTTCTTTTTTTTTTTCTATTTGGTTTTCCAATCCAACTCTAGTTATTTTGAAATCATTTTAACAAGTTCATGGAGCATTGGATGAATTCAAGTGAATGTTTCACATCTCAGTGTCCTATTGATTATAAGCCACTTTGTATAGTCAACTTAAACATTCAAGTTGATTGTCAAATCAAATATCAATTTTGTACCAAAGCTATGTTAGTTTATGCTATCAAGCCATGCACGAGCATGGTGCTTGCCTATTTATTCTATCATAGTTAATTTATCCTTAGACAATTACACCCTCCATTACTGATTGTGGGAGTCTTGGTCAAGAATGATCGGTTTCTAAGTTGGATTTGTCTACTCAAAGAAATGAATTGGAGGGTAGGATAATTAGGTTCATTCTTATTTGTATCTCTTCCTTCTTTTCTTTTGTATTTTTTTTGTAAAATCAATTAGGTAAGATTTAGTTTGCTAGTAGTTGAGGATCTCTAAAACTTGTATTTTATTTTGATATGTTTAAATTCTTTGGATACAAGTACTTATATGTTCATGGATATTGAAGAACTTGAATTGAGGTAAACAATATTAAATTAATCTTTCATAAAATTTGTAATGTTTTTTACTATCCAACTTTGTATTCATTTTTCCCAATCATTGAGACAAAGAACCTTGAGGATATAAATATACGTGAAGGGGTACACATTTTTAATCTAATGACAACAAAGGCATATTATAGCTAGAATGTGATCTTTAGAAATATAAAGTAATTTGCTAGTATTAATCAACTAAATGATTTTGTAAATTTAGTTGTGTAGCTACAACCAAAGATCGAGGATGCTACACTTGAGGTTGAGCCATAGGTTCAAAATGGATAAGATGAGGAGGATATACCAAAAAATTTAAGTGCTTGGAGAAGAACCTTCAATATATATTATTGAGAGCTCTAAGAGCTTAGATGAGGAGGAACCTCCAACTTGGATTTTGAGGAGGTACACTTGATAGAGGAGGCAATTAGAGGGGCAATACAACATGATTTTGGATATACATTTGTTTTATCTACTAACAATAATGAACCTAGATTTGTGAAGGAGGCAATGAAGATGAATGATAGTGAGTCCTAGAGATTGGCCATGGATGAGGATATGACAATATTGAAGGACATTGTATGGGACCTAGCATATATATCATTAAAATTATTTATAAAAATATATTAAGAAATATCATTTTTTCTATTACCGAACTTAAAATAAATAAATAACTTAAACTAAAATTAAGTTGAATAATTAAGTATTAATATTGGTCATGGATGAGGAGATGAAAAAATTGAAGGACATTGCATGGGACCCAGTTTAATTGTTAAAGGGGGGAAGTTTGTCAATTGTAAATGGGTCTTCAAGAAGAAGTTCAATTTTAGGGGAAAAGATTAAAATTACAAAGAAAAGTTGGTTGTTAAGGGATATTCCCAGGTTGGGGGAATATATTTTAGTAAGATAGTTTCTTCATATATTAGACTTCTATTATCTATTGCTACAAAATGTGATCATGGTAGTTGAGAAAATTACAAAGGCAACTTTATTACATGGTGATCTTGTGAAAGAGATCTACCTGATATAACTAGAGCACCACATGGTAAAGGATATGGAGTCATTAGTTTGAAAGTTAAAATAAATCTCTTTATGGTCCCAAATAGTCTCCTAGAATATGGTACCAAAAATTTGATTCGTGTATGTTGAAGTTGGGATTTGTTAAGTTCAAATCATATCACTATGCCTTTTATAAGTAGAATTTTGATTAGTTTATTATTATCACTTTATATGTGGGTGACATGTTGATTCGTAACAATATAGAATCAAGATATGATTAAGGACTTAAAATTTCAACTTTCATCATAGATTGGGATGAAGGATTTGGGGGCTATTAATTTTATCTTTCTAATGAATATCAGAAGCATGTTGACTTTGTTTTGTAGCATTTTAACATGGACGACTATGAACCAATGTACATGTTTCATTTTTTGTGGGAACAAAGTTATAAGTTGAGCATTAATTGTCTACACCTAGTAATATGGAGGGCATTTCTCATGTCCCTTAGGAGACTCATGTATGTTATGGTATACAATAGGACAAAAATTACCCGAGAAGTGTGATTCTTTAGTTAGTTTATGGATATAATCCTAGTAGGATGATTGGGTGGTACTAAAGAGAGTATTTAGATGTTTGCAAGGAATTGCAAATTAATTTTTTAGCTACTAGGGTGGTACTAAGTCACTTGTAGTGAAGAGGTAGTGGTAATAATGGTCACTTGGAGTAAAGGGGTAGTGGTGCTAAGGGTCACTTGTAGCTAAGGGTAGTAATACTTGTTGATGGTGGTTTTAGCACAATCAACTCCTAGTAGAATGATAAATCACTCCAATTCTCTTGAAAAATAGAGAATCTAGCTCCAAGGTTCCTTTCCAATCAGGTCTTGACTATGTTGGATAATTATGTGGCCTACATGATTTGTTAATAAGGGGGAATTTTTTGGTAGGATCAAGTTTAGACAAAGATAATTAATCAAATTATTTAAATCTAGTAAAAAATAAATGATTCAATTTTCTAAAACACATATCTGAAAGTAATTTCTTATTCTATGTAATAAAATGAGGTAGATATAAAAATTTCTAATGCCTAACACAAATCTAGGTTTATCCTAAACTAATCTACAAAAATAAAAATCAAAAGATAATTTAAGGTTAGATAAAAAATAAATTGAAACAAATAATTGGAAAACAATAAATCACACTTAATCTCTTTGAGGTGAATGGTTAGATGAGATCCCAAAACCAATATTGTAACAATTAGCATTTCACATTACCATTCACAATATCAATGCATGCATATGAGGGAATTATGACATAAGATATTTCAAGTTGTATATAATCAAATCACCATGATCTATGCATATATTTAAGGCACAACTTTATGGAAGCACAATTATAACACATATCTCACTAGATTATTTAATTTTAGAGATAAAATAAAATATATCATTACCAAGATTAGAGCATCAATGAAACAATAGGCATGATCCTTTGATTAGTATCAAAGTTTAAAAATTTACAATGTTCAATAGAATTCTTATGCTGAAATCACATGTTCATTGTAAGACCAAATGTATAACCCCTAAAAACATCCACAAGGAGGTGATAAATATTGGTTGCCCAAAATCTCAGGATCTCAACTTGTTAACTAAAACCCTACTTTTAATGACTAGACTTTAATTTTAGAAAAAAACCAATTACAAGCGATGTCAGTTTTCAAAACCACTTTTACAATCTATCAAATCAATTGAGTTGATTTATTATATTTATTGAAAAAAGTAATGAATAAAATAATTAAAAGAGTCGCCTAATAGCAGGAGGTATCATGCTTAGCTTGAAAAAATACTCTACAAAAGAGGTGATCACCTCATTCAAGTCATTTAAATTAGGTCCCTTATGGTATTTGAGCTTTATCTTATAAGAAGAGATTTTTGATCATTTTATTTTTCTTTGAATTTCTTCAAACTCAATCAAGTCTTCTTGGAACCACTTCAGAGTAACCTTGTCCTTCATCATCCTACCGATGTCTGCTTTAAATATTTATTGATGAAATGGATTTGTGAATTCCTTTATTATCCTTGTTGTTGGCCAAACCAATAAAAAATTCTTCTAGAAAGTGAAAGGAAGATCCTCAATGAGTTTCTCTATCCTGACCATTGCCTTGTCAACTAAGTCTTTCCTCTTATTTAACTTAGCTCTACACTCCTTGAGTGTCTTTCTCTTAAGTTCACTGGCCTTTAGTGATTTTGTCAAAAAATATTGGTCATCTTTGTAAAAAATTACTAGCTTGGCCAATTCTATAGAAGGACTAGCTCTCATTCTCTACAAAATTAGGATATACTCATCCCACATCAAAATTTCTTCATCAATTTGTGTTTCAACTTCAATTGCTAAAATTGCCTAATCATTGGTGTTGTGATACGTCCTCAATGATTCTCTTATGAATATACTTCCTATATATTGTAATCCTTCTCTCTATTTTAATATAGTAGGGATAATTCCTATTGGGCCTAGATGTTGAGCATCTTTATTCAATGGAACCAATAGTGTGGGAGAAAGTGCAACTGAATCAATGAGTTCTTTCTTCCTTGTGTTTTCATCTTTCTTTATCTTCTCAAGTATGGTGGATACAGCTAGCTACAACAATTTATTTTCCTCCTCTTTGGTTAAGGATCACAAATTGATTTGTTTTTTATTAGATAACCAAGGGCCTTGATCTTGTACAAAAGCTAACAGCAAAGCAAAACAACTAGAAAAATAGATTGGAAAAAACAACCACCATCCAAACAACAAAAAAACCTATACTAAAACCAAATCTAGCTAAACATAAGGGATCTTGTCAAGCATAGGTGCACAGGCCAAGAACAAGTTTACCATAAAGGCACACATGCCAATTATCATCATCGAAAAATAGTCAAAAACATAACTAGCAAAATGCTTGTAGGCCAATAAAAACAACCCAAACAGTCCTTGAAATAGTATTATAAGACATATAAAAGCCATCAGGCTCTCTATCCAAATAAGAAAAATATTGGAAAATCTATAAAACCACAAAACTTCACATCAATTTTTAGTAGTAACAATCAGCTCCCAATTCTCCCTGAGCATAGAGAGAAACTACTTCCATTGATAACCTCAGCATCAGTCCTCTTAGGAGAGTCTTTTTCATCCATCACCTTTCCTTGTCTCTTAAGCTATTTTTTGATAGTACCCATAATAGCTCTCTTCATGATACCATCAATAACCTTCATAAGAATGCAAATAACACTTTCCATCTCCTCCAACCTAGCTTCTAGGATATTAATTTGATTTTTCAAATCAATATTAGTACCATTTTTAATAACATCAATCAGGGCAGCAAAGAAATCTTTATCAACCTCTTCTTGACCCACCACAATAACTCCCCTAGTATCCTCATACCCATCAACATCCTCTTCCCTTTCCATCAATTTTTTATCAATCTCCATATCCTCCTCATCACCCTCTTGTTCACTAAAATCTTCACTTTAGTCCCTTTGCTATCAACATCATTCACCATATCAAACTCATCACTTAGAGAGAAAGCCACATCCTCCCTCTCAAGGAAAATAGACTTCCCCTTATCATTATTAACATTCTCCACAAAAGTAGACTTAGCCAAATGGGAAAACCTACACCCTCCCATCTTAGAGGCACATAATCCCCCATCATTCAATTCCTTTTGACTATCTTTCTTTTCACCTTCATGATCCTCAATGATATTAATTACATTTTTTGTTTTAGGGTTTTTATGCACCAATTTTTTGCTTTTAGGTGGGTCCAACAATAAGGGAGAGTGTTTTCCTTTTTTGGGGTGGTTTTTAGAAAATCCACTTCCATAATAGCCTTACCAAACTTAGAATTAGGGCTCTTATTTTTTAAAACTTTTTTACATCTCAAGCTTGGTCCTTGTCAAGGGAGGGAGGTTTAATTTCAATAGGATCAACCCTAACAACATTATTTCAAGAACTAAAAATAACATGGATAGCATTCACAGGTGGGTTCCCATGGCCCATAGTAGGGGGGTTACCATGTAGGTTGATAGAAAGCATATATTTATACAAGGCCATTATTAGGCCTTGATATAGAGGAGGGGAAGCACCCTTTTCAATACTTTGTTGCAAGGATGAGAAAAGGTAGAAAAGAATATTAATTTTCTCATTATGTCGAATGTGATTGAGGATAGGGAAATGTTAAGCATAAACAGTCATATAACAACCCTCCAAAGTAACGTAGCATATGACATGAAGACTTACCAAAAAATAAGACGAATGAAGGTTGAGTCTTGCATACCCATTCTGAAACCTTATGATATTTTCACCTTTTCGAAGAAGCTATCAATAAATCTTTGATACTCACCATTACTCTTCTTAACAATATTCATTCCCTCATTCGACAACCTAGTAGCCTCCACAATTAGTAAAGGGGTAACCAAAAAACTAAGGCTACCAATAGTCACTTAACCACCTCGCCAAGAATTGATGAATTTAGAGGTTAGGGTATCATTGTAACCCCACATGGCCTGAAAGAAAGATGTCAACCCCACTCTAAAAAAATATCCCAAAGTTCAAAATTCTTCTTCAAACCGCCACAATTAACCGACTTCATTCTCTTCCTACAACCACCCATATTAATGTAATCAAAGATATTGTTTCCCTTCTTCCTCCAAATAACCCTTCCTAAACACACAAAAGACACCTTCAAACTGAGGTACAAAGCTCTATGATTTTTCAAAGAGAGAGTTTAAATGTGGCCTTTTATCAATAGAAAGCTAATATAACACCAATAAGATAACATAATTAAAAGAGAACAATCCAAAAAAGAAGAAGTAGAGATTTCCATAACACCTTCCCTTAAATCCGAATCATTGTTATCAATCCCTTCCTCGAGAAAATAGCAAGAAATATCACAAGGCACATGAGATATGCTAGATATCTCACACATTAAGCATACCTTATTATTTGAAGAGCCCTTTCTTATAAGATCATCATTAATGATATTAAAGCTATTTTTCATCATTTGCATGGTATAGTCACAATTTAAATTACCTTGATTAAACAACATGATACCACCCATCCTTATATCCCCCTTAATCCAAGAATCACCCTTTACCATCCGACATGATATCAAATAAGGACTCAGATTTCTCCTTAATGATGATCTCCTTGATTTGATGCGACATATTGGAAAAATACCAATACACCCAATTTTGGTATTTTAAGGGCTTGTTGGCAGCTACGTCAACAACCCGATTCCCTTCCCAATATGAATGTTGGACTTTAGAATAAAGGAAGCTCCAAAGAATTATTCTGCTATCTTCCATTGAACATCTCTTGTTTCCCACAAGACAACAACTTCTCCATTTAGACTATCAATAATTAACTTTGAATTACCTTCTATGATTGGTGAAACATAATTCTTTCATTATTTTTAAACCACACCAAACAATTATGGCTTCCACAAAGTTATTGGTACATAATCCAATATTTTTAGCATAACCCTTAGTTATCTTGCCTTGAAAATTTCTTATAACACCCCCTACTCCAGCTAAACCAAGATTCCCCTTCGAACACCCATCAAATTGTGATAGAAAGGGTCATGAGAATTCTTTTATGCCATTGTTCTTCTTGCTACCTATCTTGGGCTACCTTTAATTTCTAAGAAACCAAATAAAAATTATTGGAATTACATCATAGAAAGAGTTCAAAAGAAGTTGGCAGGGTGGAAGGGTAAACTTCTTAGTCAAGCTAGGAAATCCTTAAGTTATCCATTTATTATTATTTTGCATTTTCCCATGATTATTCAGCATTTATATTATTAAATATTTGTGCTCCATAAAAATGGGTGTAATATTTTGAGTTGGCACATTTGTCACATGTAAGTGCCTTGAATAATAAGTTATTAGATGTCAAAAGATGCCTATTTAGGGGTCTAACATTAAAATCCTATTTTAAGGATGTTATGATAGTTTCTATGGTAACTATAAGGGCTAAAAATAAGGGATATCATTTTGGACATGAGAATATTTCCATAAGATATTGATAGTATATGATGCTTGTAAGAGCATCTCCTATTTTATAAGGTTTTTATGAAAACTTGTAGTGAGTAAGAGTCATGTAAGAGACTATGGTTAGCATGTAAGGGTCATATGGATTCTTACCATGGTATTTTGGAACCTTCTTTTTACCCATCGTAATGTTTTATGGTGGTATTTTGAGCCTTCGTGAGTCTATATATTGAGGGCTTGAGATGTAGACAGTAATGGAAAGTTGCAAGTACATAGATATTGCTAGATTGGATGCACAAGTGAGGGAATTTTATGTATTGTAATCTCTTTGAAGAATAAAACTAGTTTTTCCTCTTTTCTTGATGGATTTTCTTAATCGAAAGAGTTTCCTCCACATAATTATTTTTGTTATATGTATGGCTCTTGTATGTTGCTAACTTCTTTGTTGTTAAATCATTTCTCCATTCATTTTCTACATGCTAAATTTTAAATTTGTAAGTTTAAAATAAATTTACATATTGTAGCGGTTTTCTTCATTTCTAACATTTTGTATTAGACCCTAGACAATTTTTTTTATTGGGTGGAAGTGTCAAAGTTTTTTTGTGTTGCAATGAGAATTTTATTTTATAGTTTTTTGTGTGTAGGAATCATGGTTGCATCTATATCTTGATTGGAAATTGAGAATTTTAATGAATCTAATTATGAGTTGTGGAAGTTTAAAATCGAGGATCTCCTTGAAGAAAGAGATCAATGGTTAGTTGCAAAAAAAGAAAAACCCAATGCAATTAGTCAAGATGATTGGGAAAAGATAGACACAAAGGAATGAGGTACAATCTGCTTATGTCTTGCAAATTTTATCCTCCTAAATGTATCTGAATAAAATACTATATATGCTTTGTGGAAATGATTGGGTAACATTTATCAAGGCCAAAGTCTTGTTAAAAAAATATATATAAAAAGAAAAATGTTTTCTCTTAGAATGAAGGAAGGTGGATCCATTGTTAAACCTTTAAGTTTGTTTAATTTTATTTTGAGCTAGTTAGTCTCTATAGATTTCCTTTAAGTTTGTTTAATTTTATTTTGAGCTAGTTAGTCTCTATAGATGTTAAGGTTGAGGAAGAAGACAAATGCATTATGCTTCTTTGTTCTTTTTCTAAGTCCTTGGAAAATTTCATTATTGCTATCATTACTAACCTCGAAGATCTAAAGTAGGATGCACTTCTGGAAACACTATTGTCATAGGAAGTGAGGAAGGAGGCTATCAATAGCTCAATGGATGCTCTCAATTTCAAGGGAAGACTTAAATAATGATGGCCAAAAGGAGATCAAGGGCCTAAAGTATAATTATAAGATTCATTCTAAGACTCATATAAAGAAGAATAGAGTAAAGTGTTGGAACTATGGTAAAAGAGGACATTCTAAGAAGGAATATATAAACAAAAAGAAATAGTGGGACTTTTCTAGACCAAAAATTCCTTCGATATAGGGGATGAGGTTTTAGTTTCTACTTGTAGTGTTGTTTCTAATAAATATTGGTTGGTTGGCTTAGGATGCTCTTATCACATGACTTCTCATAAGGAGTGGTTTTTCATATATGAGAAATATGCTGGAGGTAATGTCTACCTTTGTGTCAACACTATATATTCAATTATTAGATGGGGAAAGGTGTTGTGTTTCAATGATGGGAGAATTTAAACCCTTCCTAGTGTCTTACATACTCCTGGATTGGCTATAAATCTTGTTTCCATTTCAAAGTTGAATGATTTGGGAATGCATGTAAAATTTAATAAGGATAATTACAGATTGGTGAGAGGAACACAAATGGGAACTTTGTTTAGGCTTGATGCCACTACAGTTTGTAAATCCACTTATGTGGCTGAAATTTTGAAAATACATGTATTATGTGGCATTACAGATTGGGCCACATAATTAATTTAAAAAAAAAAAACTATTATAAATTTTTTTTGGATGATTTATCTTGTTCTAATGAGAACTTTTTTTTTTGTGTGTTGTGTGCTTGGAAAATAAGACACATCTTTTACTTTATGAATTAATAAAGAAAAATAAAAATTAGAAATTGTTCGTACATATGTGTTTGGTCTTATGAACAATGATTATATTGGAAAATATCAATATTCTATTACCTTAATTGATGGTGTATCCAAATTTACATGGATTTAGTTTATTTACTTTATGAAGAATAAATATGAAGTTTTCATTAATTTAAAGGAATTTAAAGCCTTAGTAAAAAATCAATTAGGATTGGAAATAAGTATTAATAAATGATAATGGAGGGGAATATTTCTTTAAGAAATTTTATGAGTATTGTAAGCATGTTGGTATCATAAGATAAAAAAAACTCCTTATACACCACAACATAATGGTGTTGTAGAAAGGATGAGTTGAACAATTATGGAAAGAGCCAGAAGTATGTTGAGTGATGCATGATTCGATACATGTTTTTTGGAAATGTAGTTGTATGTACCACTTGTTACTTGATTAATAGATATCCTTGCAAGGCTCTTGATTTGACACATTATGAAGTTTGGATAGGTAAGAAACCTTTTGTTTCACATTTAATGGTTTTTGGATGTGAAGCTTTTGTTCATGTGCATAAGGAAACATGTTCTAAGTTGGATCCAAAAGTAGAGAAATTCATACTTATTGGATATGGTGAGAATGTAATAGTTTATAAGCTATGAAATCCTTTAACCCAAAAAATTTGTCTATTATAGAGATGTTATTTTTCAAGGAACTTAGAGTTATTTTTTAATCCTATATAGCCAAAGGAGAAAGGAAAAATATAGCCAATTTTGATTTGTATCAAGAAGGTACACATCAGGAAGAACATAATGATGGATTAGAGGATGGGGAAGAAGAAGAGAGTTCGAGTGAAAGTTCTAAAGAGTAATAACTTTTTGTGAAAAAAGTAGTTGGGCATATTGAAGAACATGAGGAAGAATCTATTACTCCACCCTTGAGAAGATCCAAAAGACATTAGAATCTAGTTGACAAGTATAAACAACTATAATTTTGTTGTGTATTTTCTTTATTGAGTACTGATGATGAACTTGGATCTTACAAGGAATATTTTCTTGCATATGATAGTGAGTTTTGGAAAATATCCATGCAAGAGGAGATGATGGCTTTAAAATTTTGTAATACTTGGGATCTTTTTTATTTTTCCAAAGGAAGGAAGGAAATTGGATATAAGTGGATCTAAAAAAATTAATTTGGAGTTGATGGTTCAATAGAAAAGTATAAGGATAGATTGGCAGCCATGGACTACTCCCGGAGAGGGAGTTGATTTTGGTGAAATTTTCTCCCATGTTGCTAAATTATCTTCTATTAGATTTATTTTATTCATAGTTGTTGCTTATGATTTTGAAATTGAGAAAATGGATTCTAAGACTATTTTTTACATGGATATATGGAAGAGGAAATTTATATACAACCAAAAGGATTTGAGGTAAAAGGAAAGAACATTTGGTTTGTAAGTAAATTTTTTCTCTTTATGGTTTAAAATAATCAACCCAAATGTGATATATATAAAAAATGACTCTTTGGAAGGATACTTCATCAGGGAAAACTTTTCTTACCACTGTTTATGTAAGTTCCTGATGAAAACCTTATGACCATCAGAGTTAGGTAGAGGATAAGAGATCTAAGAAAACAACACTTGATAATGAGTGATGAAGTCAATAACCTTTTCAAGGTCCCCATGCTTGCATCAAATGAGATTAGAGAAAGCTATCTTCGGCTCGATGTTAGCTTGGAACTGTCTCAAGAACTGATTCACCAACTAATCAAATGAGAAGACAAAATTGTTCGAAAAGGAATAATACCATTAAAGAGCAACGTCCTTGAGGGAACATGAAAAAATCTTTGTCATCAAAGCATCATGGTGGAAGAAGTTAGTGCACATAGCATTGAATGAGAATACATGTGTCTGAGGGTCTCCATGACCACTATACTTTTCTAACTTTGGAATCTCCATCCCTTGAGGGATATGAGTGTTCAAGACAGCGATGGATAGAGGACTATGACAAGAGGAGGATTGAAACATAATTTGAGAAGAAGAGGTGGATAGGTTCACCAATTGGTTCTGAATTTGTCCCATATTTTACAATAAAGCATTCAATGTAGGATAAAAAGATGAAACATGACTAGTGGAACCACCATCAGAACCACCAGCCCCCATACCAGCAGAAACTCTAACACTAGGACCAATATGGGTTCTAGGATTATCACCAGAAACAAAAGCATTAGGAGTGGTAGGGTTGAAACCAAAGGGTATCTTATTCACTTTAAAAGTGGGATTCTTCTTATGTCCAGATGTGGTATTAAGAGAAGGACCAGTCTCATCCATACATGTTGACACTCTAGGCATTAAAACTTTCAGTTGTCTCTTAGCGGTCTCAGAGCCAAGATCTCAAGGGGTGCCCAAGTTAGGATTGTATATTGGGATGCGAGTATCCACAATGTCTACAAGACCTTGGAGAAGTTCTATACCCCTCCAATCCTTGTCTAACATAGCTCTTAATCTATTAACAATAGAAGCTTCTTGGGAAAGACTTTTATCTTTTCTAAATACTTCTCAAACACCCCAATCCTTTGATCCAAGGAAAGAAGCTACTCTACAAGGACCTCAAGAGCATCATCTTCCTCCACATAAGAGGTAGATACAAAAGTGGGAGGTGTAGGAATGCGAGGGGAAAATTCCTGAAATGGATTAGAAAATCCAATAGACATTCCTAACACTAATTCCTCAAAAGAAGGACACACAAATCTGTGATAAACCCAAGACACAACAAAAAAAATTCAGACACACAAAATGAAAAGCAGGACGTTCACATTGGGTTCACCAAAATGTAGAGAAGGGGGATTCACCACCTCTGAGATTCTCAGATCACAAAAGAGGTTAAGGGAGCAAACTATTGTAAACTATCTCAAACTACCTAATAAGTTCAAAAGGAAGGGACAAGACAAAAAGGAAGGGAAAAAAGGACTTTGATTCCCTTATGTTTATGACAGGTGTTTTTTGGAATTGTGTGAGCCAACCACAAAGGTCTCTCATTGTAGACCAGATGACTCTTTACCAAAGGATGACAATGTAGGGGTCGAACTTCAATGCGTCATGTTAGAGTCTCGGAGACACAATGTCTTGTAAGGATAGAGGGTCAAGTAGTAGCCATAAACACACAGGGTTTACTAACAACCTGAATGTTCTGGTTTTACAGTTTGACAAGAATAAATGAAAATGCAAAGTACAACAAGAAGAATATTATGAAAGCTACTCTGATAGCAAAATGATAAAGAAAGAAGAAGAATGCCAACTTACTCATGATCTAGTTCACTAATTAGTTTAAAGCAAATGAATAGCACCTACACACACAATGAAAATAAATTTTTTGGGGTTGCGTTTTGAGGTATGCCTTAGTCAAAACCTTGTTTCGATGTTCCCACCTCCACAGACAACTAATAGACAACAAGATTGAGAAAAGTGATAGAGAAGTAGATAGAAAAGACACAATATAGTAGAGAGCAATGGCATCCTAGATGCTACTCTACAAGAATGACAATGCAAATAATCAAATAGACATAATATCACCTTCCCTTCTATAAATGCTCAAGGCTAATAGAGGAAGAAGAAGAACAATATCACCACACCAAGGAGGTAGAGATTTGTGAACCTGAAATAGCAATGGTGTTGGAGCAAAGAGAGGTTGTAAAAATGAAGTATAGAGCTAGTAGCAGTAAGAGATAGTGAGAAAGAAGCAAGGAGTGTTAGAATGATCAAGATAGTTGCTAGAATGAAGAATTAGCTTGAGAGAGTGAAATAATTTGATAGAAGTGAGTTCAAATGGGTGAATTGGAGGCAAATAGTCATTCTCAATGGTCAAGATTTGGCAAGGGGATGTTATGCTGGTAGGTGAAAGGGAATCATAACGTCTTTACCATTTCTTGATACAGGAATCTTGTCAGGATGTTAGTGTGGTGCACAAACGTCTGCATGGGCGCACGTGCGTCCCCAACAAAAATTCCTTTCCCCGATGCTAGACGACAGGGACATGTGGGAAAAATAGAGCAAAACTAAATTTTTTGCATTATCACACTTGTAAGGCTAAAATGAAGGTAAATTAATGGGAAATTTTCCTAGGTGTAAATTTACACCATTACATATATATATTTGTAATTGAGATAGAAAATTAAAACCTAAAATTCCCATGAATTTATACTTGAAGTGGCAAATGAGAACATAGTTTTTTTATAATGATTAATTAAAGAGGTGATTAAGTGTCAAAATTTTCTCATAACCATAAATTACAACTAAGATGGTGATATACAAGTCTTATATAATTACTAAGGATGCTATCTATCATGCCAAATTTGTATTCAAGGAGCATAATTTGTATGCAATGGTTAAGTGGTGTTGATGGTGTTGTTGTGGTCAACAAGGATCAAATCCCTGCTAGGCTATTGTGATTGTGGGTCTTGTGCCCTTGTTGATCCAGTGTGATTGTGAATTTTTAATCCCCATCATTGATGTTGTTTGTGTTCATGAGTGTGCTTGTGGGCTTTCACCCTCTTTGCCCCTATTAGGTTGTTGTGCTCGTGGGTCTGAATGATTCATGTTGATGTTGTGTGTTCATTCTAGGGATGAGGTCCCCCATTTGTGGCCTCACCTAGGATTGGGACAAGTTTAAAATCCCTCCTTGCAGTCATATTTGCAGTGTATCGGTCAAAAATAAAGAAAAGTTGTAATTATGATATTAATTAAAATCATAAGAAAATGATTTTTCCTAATAATTGAGGCCTTTGCATAATAAATATTGTAAAGAATAATTAAAAATAATATTTTTTAATAATGGAGGCTATTAAGGAAGCCATTGGCATTAACCACTTGGAACTTGATATGAGGAGTCATGAAAATTGGCGGCTTCATATTTCTTATCTAATTTTCTACAATTTACTCAATCCATGATGGTAATGGTACTAGTGGAAGAAACATGTGTGGAACCGCCATATAGACTTGGGTTGTATGCAATATCAGTGATGGATTGGAAATCCTTGCTAGATAATTTAGTAGTGATCATGGATGAATTTAGAGGTGTAGCTTCCATGAGATCACTATAAGAGATGGAGTAGAGAATCATTAGGATTTCCCATAATCTCCATGTAGTTTAGGAAGTCCTTAAAATTTTTTTATTTAGGAATTGAAATTAGATGAGGTGTAACTTTTTTGGATGAATTTTTCATCACTTTTCATCCATTTATAGATAAAGTTTGATTCAAGAGTGTCCAATGGGTGGCACAATTTATTGTGGGTATACCGCAAAATTCTAATGATAATAGAGCTATCTAAGATCATGACAATGTCTCTAGCATTTTTCATAAATATTGTAGTTATATCTTATTTTTTATTATTTTTTGGATGTTAATCAAGTAAATTGGTTGTATCGAATGTAATAATGTTGTTTTGGCCATGGTAGGATCTTTACTTTAGCAAACTAAAAACTTGTGTAATTATTTTGTTGTATATAATACAAGTGTATGATCCCTCTTCCCTCTTGTAACTAATCAAAAAGTTTTAAAAAATTAAAATTTCCATAAAATGGTGATGAAGAAGATTCATCTAAAGAGAAATTATAGGAAATATTTTATTACACAAAGTTAAAATTATTGTTAGAATTAGTTATATGCTTAATGACTCTACAACTTATCTAATAACACTCATCACTTACACAAACAATCAAAACTTATGCAAATAGTAATCAAAACAACAATAGAATCAAACACAAGTGGTTAAAATAATATTGATAAAGTGAAAAAACACATAAATACATATGCACATAAACAAACCAAACTTGAAATAAAAAAATAACTCTACAAGTGTGAGTGGGACCATTTATCATTGATAAAGACTATTATGAATTATGATAATGAATTATTGATAAAGACTATTATGAATTATTCATACAATTGATCAATTTCTCAATTCATTGATTGTTTGAAATAACTAGAGTGCTAAAGATACATTGTTTAACAAAAAATAAACGAATAAAAACAGCTAAAAATATTATTACACGACCAATAAACACATATAAATGATCTTGTTAGTTAAATTAGACGAAACACCTTGAAAAAACCATAAATATAAAATACTTGACCAATAGAACCATTTATATGTGCTCATGGACCATCCCTTGATTTTATAAAAGTTCGTGGTTTATATCCACTTGAACAAGAGCAGTGAACCCTAATTTTGCCGAGGCATCCTCAGGACCTCAACCATATATAAGCTATCATTCACCCGTGTAAACAAAATAAAAAAGCAGCTAACGCCAGTTGGAAACAGCGATGATGATTATGAATTCGACCATGCAACATTCCACTATGAATTACAATGATTTTGTTTTTAAAGCAGCCAGTCATACAGGCAACATTCTATTTTGATTTGATTTGGAATGTTCTTTTTCTTTAAAGCTAGCCTACCAGACGAGCAGACAACATTGCATTTGAATGTAAACCTATTCAACCATTTTTGGCATCTCAGCGAAGCATTTGCATCTCAACACAACAGAAGCAACTTACAATCTACCATTAAAATAGGATTGTCTAACAAGGAAGCTTGGATTTCCTTCCCTAGGCAAATCTATTTCTTTCAATTGAAAAGTTTAAAATTTGTGATTTCAGTTATCAATTTCGCTCTAACATAGAGTAAGCAGTAGATTTTGTGGAACTTTTTAGATCGTTTAGCTCACAAAATCAAAGCATACACAAGTTTTAGAAAACTAGTCTGTTAAGAATCATGACTTCAACTACAAACAGTAGTTGTAGAAACAGTAGAAATAGTCTTCTAGCGATTTGAAAACAGATATCAACAGCTTTAGAGATTAAAAGGTATTCTCTCGCTACAAACAAACACCGAACACTTTCACATCAAATAACAATTGCATCATTTAAAGTAGTACAATTTTCTCTGCTTTTTACTTAATTTTTAGGAAAAAAAGGGTTTGTCCTTTGAAGGGTTCCACTCCATTTTTTATGCAAAGAATTATTGGCAAAATACGGATGTATAATTTTTCATTCTGCAAATTCTTGATTTAAAAGGTAGGTCATGGCATTGGAAAGTATATGGCTATGAAGTTTTAACTAATTTGCAATGGTTATTATAAAATCAAAGGCTATTTAAATATGATTCTTGGAATCTCGTTTATTTTTTTAATACATGAGAGAGTGTTATATTGATTCAAAAATATCAGAATTGCAGAGCCTATACCAGTTAGGGCATTGCCCTCAAATTCACTCCCAAGGCTCCCCAATTTCTATGCTCTGCATGCAGAAGGTTGCGCAGGGCCGAGAGCTCTTTCTACAATCCAATCCACCTCATACATATGGGATTTGCGCCGCGCAGGGCTGATGACAAACTTTGCTTCCAGATCCCCAAAAAACTAATAACTAAGCCACGCAGGGCTCCCATATTACAGTATCCCAAAAGACTATTCATTTTACATTCCCAGAAAGGTTTCTTATTGCAACAAATTAGCACTTAGTCGAGCCTTCTGACGGATGGCAAACCAGAGCCATCCATCTTGAATGTTGTCAAAAGGAGGTAAGCAACCACCTGAGTATCATTCCACGGCTACTAGCCTCACAAAATTGGCCCTGAGTCCCTACCACCCGTAGATAGAGAACATGAATCCCCCCAACCACGACTATGTTAGCCAGACGATCTGCATCCCCATTAGCTTCCTTGTAGGTGTGGTTGGCCGAGTAGGAGATGCATTGATGACTAAGGATGAATCCCCTTCTACTTTCACCTTTTCTAAATGTAGCTCTCTGCATTTGAGAAGATCAAGGATGAGAGCCCGAAACTCCGCCTCATTATTTGAGCCCCTTGGGAGAGGTTTTGCGATGCTACAAATGGTCTCCCCTTTCCAATTGCTAATGATGCATCATGCTCCAGATAACTCGTGATTCCCCTTTGAAGCACCATCAAAATTCAACTTATACCAATCAAAGGGAGGCCTCTTCCATTCAGCCTATGATCTTAGTTTCTACAATTCCACTTCCCCAGGCCCAACTACGAAGGGACTATCAATCCAAACCAAAGTTTTATCATGCTTGCATCCCACTCTGTGAATGTAGAGTGATGGAGAGATTGATCTTTCAATCTACTATTGACTATCTCAACCATTATTGCCTCCACTTTGTTAAGGAATGAGCTCAAACTCATTGCATTGTCTTGAAAGATCCTCTTGTTCCTTTCTTTCCAAATCTCCCATATCAAAATGGATGGGTTGACGATCCACATACAAGAATAAGTGGCTGCCCTTTTCAATATTGGTTAAGATTTGAACAAACTTAGGATATCGTTCGGGAGGGCACATGCCCATTCAAGTTTCACACATAGCCATCTCCAACACTCCTGCACAAAGGGGCACCCCAAGAATAGCTAATTTGTAGTTTCCTCACTACATCCACACATCGAGCACCTAGAAGGACCATGATACCCCATCTTCCTGAACCTCTCTATCATTAGAATCTTTTTTTGAAGTGCAGCCCAAGTAAAGATGCCTGCTTTGGGTAGACATAGCTTGTTCCATCAAAGGTTTATTGGAATAATTATATCTTCAACCTACCCTTCTCTTTCCAACAACTTATACCCATCTTTGGCATTACAGTGGCCCTTCTTTGATCCATCCAAATAATCATATCTTGCCTTATGTGAAGAGAAACCACCCTTTCCTTAAGAACTGCCTTTAATTACTACACCTCTAGCCTTGGTAAACCCAACAAATCCAAGTCCTTTTAAAGCCAACCCTGAGACCTGACTTTTAGATCTTTCTAAAGATAGTCCCTCACATTCTTACACCAAATCTGCTTGAGCAACTCCTTGGTTGCTTCCATTGTCAGGATTTTATCTAGGCATTCATAACCACCCCACAAATCTTCTCAAAACCATGCAAACCTGCTGTCATGGATGCCCCATGTGAGATAATTGATGATCATGGGTTTTTGACCTCTCATGAAATTCCACACTTGTGATCCTTGTGGGGAATTACTAGTTGTGACAATACTAGTTGCCTCATTTCCCTCCAAATATTTGTGATGTAATAACTTGGCCCACTTTAAGTGTGGCTCTTTGAACATCCTCCAAATAAGTTTTCTCCCAATGCCTTATTTTGTATAAATTGCTTCCTAAGCCCCACCTCTCCGACCTCTTTTGAATTGAAAACCTTATCCCAAGCTATGAGTGCCACTTTGTCTTTCTTTGAAGAGCCATGCCAAAATAACTTTCTCATTTGTTGATTTATTTTCTAATTTACCCCAACTAACATGGCAAGGAAAGACATCAAATAAATGGGAATGGATGAGACTACTACCTTCAACATTGTCAATCTACCTGCCCATGACAACCATCTACTCTTCCAAGATGCCATACAATTTGAGATTCTTTCCCCAAGGGGGTCCCACAACCTATTTGACCTTAGTCCCTTTGCTAAAGGAAAACCCAAATATGTGCTAGGTAACTGCCCTTTCTTGAAGCCCAAAGTTCTAAGAATTTCTTGCTCCTTTCTCGCTAGGGTGAAGAAATGAATCTTAAATTTTCTCTCACCGACTTCTTACCCAAAGGCTTTTGCATAGAGTTTCAAGGTTTCCTTAATAAATCTTGCCTCTTGTCTTTTTGTTGCCCCAAATATCATGTTGTCATCAACAAATTGTTGATGGGTTATTGAAGGTAAGTTGTAAGTTACTTTTAATCCTTCCAACCTACCACTAGCAGTCACCTTTCCGAAAGTTCAGCCCAAAGCTTCAACCATTATAATGAAGAGGAAGAGAGACATTGGGTCACCTTGACGAAGGCCTCTTGAAGCCTTAAATAATCTCTTAGGGGATCCAATGATTAACACCGATACCTAGGGTTGGCTATACAATAAAAAAAATTCAATCTAAGCAAGCCCTATCAAAACTAAAGGCTTTGATTGCTTGCAATGGGAATCTCTAGTCCACCCAATTGTAGGCATTCTCAATGTCCAACTTCATTAGCATGCCTGGGGTCCTAGTTTTGTGTAAAGAGTGAATGGCTTCTTGGGTGATGATCACACCATCTGGGATGGATTGGCCTGGGAAAAACCCTATTTGTTCATTTGAGATGATGGAGGGTGAAACTCTTTTCAATCTGTTTGCTACTACTTTTGCCACTATCTTGTAGAGGGTGTTGCAAAGAGAAATCAGACTGAAATCATCCAAAGATAGGGCCTGTGATGAGAAATAAACAAGTTCAATACCAATTGTTGAGAAATTCAATCTCTATCCAAATCAATGGATGAGATTCAAGGCTTGGAATACAACATAAAAATTTGAAACTTATATGCAAATGTGAAAATTAAGTTCCCTTAATATGGAATTGCCATGATTAGATCCATCTTCTTTATGATGTCAAAAATCAGCCAACATAACATACTTATAAACACTACCTTATGTGAACTTATAACATCAATATATGAAGAATAACATTACCATAAGATAGAAAAAAAAGAGGAACAAATCGGAAACATAAGAGCATCACATAACATAGGATTTACGTGGAGAAACTCTTGTGGGAAAAAACTCCACCAAGAAAAAAGGCCACTTGTATGCATTATCTTTAAATAAATGAGATTACAATATAATCACTTTCATTCTCCTCTTTGCCTCCACCACAACAACACATGTGTACCTGTGAACAACCTCCTTATGCCTCAACATGTCCTTGTTCCTGCCGAGTGACACTACTTTCAATTGTTGCTCATTGTTTATACATCCAAAGAACTAATTTTATAGATGTGCAAAGAGGTCTTAAGCCCAAAACAAGGATTCCAAATATGACTCTTCAATCTAAACAAATCAACCCTTGGAAATTCTTCATGGAATATGAAGGGATGCCTATTTTGGCTCCAATACTTTCCCTCCAACTTGGGCCTCAAACTTGGAATATAAACATTACATGTTAAATACAATAAATGATGGAAAACCAAGTGACACTTGAGTAAAAGCAAGAAGTTGGGTCCACGAAGAGGGGAAGTTTCTGGCCAAAAAAATCCCATAGGAAACATGTACACACTTAGCAATAGGTACCCGAGCCTAAATCAAAAACATGTGTGCATTATGCTTCGGGTATGCACTAAGAAATGCATACGCGTTATAACACATACATGTTTCTAAAAGGTATTTAATTTTTTAAATAAACAACTGTCATTTTCATTTTCTCCCTATGAATTTGGTTGCAAGTAAGAGCGACAAAGTCCAATGTGTACGTGTTACTGAGGACATATACCATCCGATTTTTAGTTGTCACCTCCTCCCATCGAAACAAGTGACCTCAGCAACCTCTAGGTTGGTTAAATTTTGCATTTTTTCGGTTTTATATCTTGCATTTTTTGTTTGTAATTGTAGTTTAGTGTTTGTTTATTTTGTTTGTAATTAGCTTGTTTAATTTATAGTTTTTAAACTGTATTTGCAAACAAACTCATCAATGCAAACCAAAAACCTTAAATTCTAAATTGAAAGCCACACAATCTATACCTAATTTAACTAATTTAACCCTACACCACACAAAACCTAGACTTAGAAATCAAAACCCTAAACCCTAGGTTCCAAAAAACTTAGACCTAAAAACTAAAACCCTTAACCCTAGGACCTAAACCCTAAAACCTAAACCTTAAACCCTAAACCTTAAACCACAAAACCTAAACCTAAAACTCTAAACCCTAAACCACAAAACTTAAACCTTAAAATTGATATTTAATTCATCCCATAATTAATTAAACCAAATCATTTTTATAAGGCATTAATGGGATGTCTTAATCATGCATAAATTCTTTAATGTCTTAGATCAAATTAATGAATCATTCCTAATCCATCCTCCTATTCCAACCTTGAAGTTATACCACTTTCATGGATACTACCACCTTTTCCATTAACTTTACTCCCTTAATACATGGCCTACCCCATGTGGTTACATTCCTTGAACCTTATAAATACTGCTAGTGCTTTCATTCATTCTAAAATTGTGTCCACACCTAAGATCCTACCACTTTTATAACCACTATGTTGCCACAACATTACTCATATAGATCTATGTACTATGGATCTCCATCTCATCCCATGATCAATACTTATTGAATAATTTGTGTCCAATCTATTCATAACTATTTCCTTAGCTCTTACATCACAACACTAATATGTGTACCTCCACTATTTTCACATTCTTCTAATACCACTCTAGCCTCCATCAACACCAAGTGTACATACACTAATACGAAAACTAGAAACTTTGAAGTACAAACTCAAGGATATCAAGAAGTATTATATTGACTACTTGATCCTTTGTATTTTGCACCTTTTTATATTTTAAGGTTTATTAGAATCTATCCATGTAGTTACTTGGTCAAAGGCCCTCCCTCCAATTAGGGATTATCCAACAAGAAATTTCAAATCTAAACTTTGTTTTTAAAGACACTAATTTAATTAGTAAAACTAGATCATGTACATGTAGAGAACACTTTTTAATATTAAATTTATTTAATTCACATTTAATCTAGCTAGAGCTCATGTACATATTTAGATAGGAATTAACCTTAAATAGTCACAAGCTTTCTAAATCTTATTATAGATTGAACTTAATTTGCATATCTTCTATTTGCACCTAAATCTCATCAACATATATCTTTTTAAATATCCATCTTCTTCCTCTAATCTTCCAAGAATATTTCCTCTTTCAATGTGGTTCCATGCATTAATCCCCTCTTAGGACCTATACTTAAGTAGGTATATAATTAATAATCATTACAATTCTTAAATGCATGTCACATAATTCTTGAACAAGTTATCGAACTATGTATAGTAAATAACATTCAAAATCTAGGTTCCAGTTCTAACTCTTTGGATTGATATAAATGCTCGATAGAGAAATGTGTGTTTTAATATTTGTCCATGACCTTTTGAAAGTGATTAGCAAAATATGGGATGAACGGGGAGATTAATTTAGTATTAGCTCAGGAAGGGAAGTTAGGATTCATATGTTTTTATTATTTCATTGAGTGTTGAATGTATCAAGGGTACATGACTTTAATTGTATAATTTAATGTACATGTTGTAGGGGAGGCTCAAATTGTTTATATTTTCTACAACATAAATTAGTCTAAATTTTCATGTTGTACATTTTTTAATGTTTTAAATCGAATGTGTCTTCAAATGACATGTATTTTGAATTTGTGCACGTTCAATGTGATTTTTAGTTCAAATTGTGTACATTATTAATTAGTTTGTTGATATATATATTTTTAGATGTTTAACATGCAATTTCCCTTTCACCACGAAGCAAAATTTACCTATAGTCAATGAGTTTACCATAGAGGATTTCATACCTACTGACTAGCCTGAAAACCCCATGCATCCACCATCTCGACATCATATCCTACCACCAAAAAACCCCACGCCTCCACCCTCTCCACCTCCTAATCCCCCACGTACTGCAATTGATCAAAATCAATTACGAGAGAACATAAATACAAACCTAAATGTCATTCAAGAAAATATAAATTTGATAAAAAATGAGCCTAACCTTCTCCCCCATCCTGCATGATTTGCATCTTCGATGCAAATTGTTGTCAACTCTGTTCGATCCATCGATGCGAACTTAGATAGTTTCCATCGATGGAGAGAAGAGAGAAGATAATTTTTTATGCAGATGGATTAAATAAATCTAGGACCTTCATATGAGCAAACAAACTATTTTCCAATATTTCATTAACTCCGATACAAATGAACCAATTACACCCAATAAAACACAAATTTCAATTAAGTGGTGTAGGCACCCACAGATAGCTGCACATTTTTGGGACAGATGGTGGATGGTCTTTGATACTCAACCACATGGCAATTGTGAGGTGCCCCTTCATTTTTTGAGAAAGTTATGGGCTGAGTTTGAGTTGGGTAAAAAACTCAACTATTTTGATATGAGGTCATTTCATGGAGTTGGGCATGGCATGCCCCAAAATAGATTAGGAGCACATGTTGATCCTCAATGACGTGCTTTGATTCCACTAATTGTTACTCCTTTATCTCCTAGTATTCCCGCTACATATCAATAGCAAACGATATTGTTGACATTAGGAGCATTTAGCTCTCTCTCAAGAGATCTCATTCATTAGACTACCCACATGGTAGCTGAAGTGGGCAATAGAGAGCATGGAGGAGGCTATGGGCATACTCAAGCATCCACTTCAAGTCCACCTATATCTGCAGTGGAATTATTTTTGGATTTACTATATTCTGACAGTCATCCTACGCAGGTATGTACATCTTTCAAGGCACAATTTAATTTGTTTGAAATGTGCAAAATTCATGTAAATAATAACATTAAATTATATATAATATAATATTAATTCAAAAAGTGCTCGGTGTAGATGCATGATCATAGGAGGCCAATTTCTTGATATGATCATGTTTGTTTTTCATCAATAGTTGTATAAGTGGGCACACCTTACGGTAAGGTAAACCAATATATATTTAAATTTATGTCCATATCTAATTTAATTTGAATTTGTACACGTGTGAAATGATATATTGTATCTATGCAAGGAGGTCATACGATATCCATGACCAACCAACCACAAGGTGCGGTGAGTGCTCCTGAGTCATCATCAACTTTTATGCATGGGCCATCTTTGGTGCGTGCTTTCAAAAGTTATTTAAGTTTGAAATTTACACGTGCTTTAAAAAGTCACTACATGTACTATGATTATTGTATGCAGGATGATAGCAATATCCTTATAGGTGGTAGGCAAGCTCCTGATCATGGTCATGACCATGAGGCCATGTCATTGGAGGTCTTAAACTTTACTATATTTACTATATTAAATTAAAATCATTTTTATCAAGTTAATATTTTCTAACCTAGATTGTTTGCTTTATTTGAATATTAATTATGTTTTAAATTAAATCAAAATTTCTTTAACTTTATCTAATTTCAAGTTTCTTGTACTCTTCTACAACATGATACAGGTCCATCTAGCCCACGTGGAAGAAAGAGGAGACTTGATTTGACCGATCGTCTTGATTATAGTTAGATAGTTTTATTTTATGGACTATAGATAATTTTATTTATATATGTGCCACTTGACATATACATTTTGAACATGTTATTTCATGGACCATTTCACTTACATTATATACATTATGATCATGTTTGTGTTTATTTATATGAGCTGATTTTAATATATTTTTCTAACTTTACATATCCGTACATGTTTTAAATTACATACTAGCTTTAGATAGATCTAGTATTTCATGTGGAATTTAATATATACTTTGGTCAAGTAAATATACTCACATACATGTTATGTTCTTTATGATGATTATATGCACTCACACACACACACACATATATTATCTACATTTTCAAGTAATATGCACTATAAATTCTTATCCGAAATCAAATTGTGCATGTATATTTACATGCCATTGTTGAATGAAGTTTAGATGTCATTAACTTTCAAATTTTAATAAAATCACATGGTTAGGTGACAATTTAATACATTCCTTATAGTTTAGATTATATTCATAATAAAGTAAGGGTAGGTAATTTTAACTATTTTCCTATTCTAGCAAATATTCATCACTAAACAAAAATCTATACTTGACATGTATAAAATGTATAAGATACAATTGAACAATTATATAAAATGTGATTTATAAGACATAATTTTTATTTAAGATAAAATTGGAAGAAGATATCAAAAGTGATTTATAAGTTCATTGAAGTTCAAACATCGAACAAAAATATATAATGTATATTGATGTTTAATACAACTATATAACATGATGAAACATATGTGCATATAAATACAATTAAAGCTTATCCACTTTTAGCTCAAGACCACAAATTGATATTTACATAATTTATATGATGAAATTTTTTTACAGTGACAATCATGGTAGATCGACTTGATGAGAACCTACAAAAATAATTAATGTAAGTAAAGTAACTATATTTTTATCATAAGAAAGTTGATATTAGGTTACATAGACCAATTAACTATATTTTTTACGAGTCAGCATGGATCGAAGCAGTGTGAGGAGTAGAAATGGGAGTGTAATTTTTGAAGGTGATGATGAGGGTGGAGACGTAGATTCAAATGAAGATGATAGGGTTCTAGAGGTCACAGGAGCTGCCTCTTCTTCTCTGGTGAGGCTGTTGCAATGGCGGGTGTTGATCGTGGTTTGGGATGCTCCTTTTTAGCTTTTCTTGGAGTTGTTTGTGCTTGTTGGGGCTTTTTTTGAGCAATGCTTTGAGGGAGATACCTCGTTGGGGTTGATCTTGATGGTTGTTGTTGTTATCTCTCAATGGTTGGTGTTGCGATCCTACCTTGAAGATTGTGTGTCGTTGGTGGCTTTTGTTGCAGGGGAGCCTCTCCTCTGTTCCTTTTTTGTTATGGCGGTTGGGATGTTGTTGAAATATCATGAGGTTTGCCTTCTTAATGTGGGTATCTTCTTGTTGGATGATTGGAAGCCTTCCATCATCTATTTTCTTTCTTTATTTTTTTTGGTGGGTTCTTGGCTTTGGTTCAGGAGGATGTTGATGGTCTGGGTGGGAACAAATTTACTTTTTTTCTTTTTTTTTGGTTGCATACCAAGCGTCTCATGAAGACCCAAAGATTTTCATTGTTATTGGAAGTTTTTTCTTCCATAATCTTGATTTGGTGCCTATTGTTGATCCCTTAGTGGTTATTGAAGCCTTTGGAGATGATGGGATCTGTTTATTTCTCGCCTCTGTGTTGGTGGATGGTGGAGACTAATCTTCTACTTTCCTTTTTGATGTTCTCTAAGGGAGAGTTTTTTTCCCTTTTCCTTGATAGTGGGTTATTGATTGGGAGGATTTTAAGGTTGTTTATGAATACCCAAATGATATTGCTCCGTAAGGGATTTGTTATCCTATTTCATAAGCTAGTTCAAAGGTTTATTTTGAAGGCTCAACAGTGGTTGTGTTTAATGTTGAGGGTCTATCCTTTCAAGCTCTAGTATCTTACCAAGCCAAAGGAGGTTATGACTGCCCTTATTTTCATAATCCTTTCTTTCCTCCAAGTTCTTCAGGTGGTTTCTATGGAGGTAAAATCTACTCCTTCTAAGGTGGAGCCCTCTCCTTTTGAGGTGGAGTTGGATTTTGTAGACTTGGTGGAAATTTCTCTTCTTCATTGCTCGTTTCTATGGAGGTGGAACTTGTGGGTGTAGAAGAGTGCTGGATTTGGTGGTAAGGGCTCTTATTTTCTCTCCATTAGAGGGGATCCCTCTCCTATTAAGTAGGATATTGGGTTGGCTTTTTTGGCAGGATGGAGTTGCATGAAGGAGGATGGTTATCCGTGTTTTGGCAGCCTCTCTAACTCCCCTATTGAGGTGGGGAGTTTGGATTTGTTGGTTCTGGTGCAGCATAGGGGTGTAATGGTCATATATATTAGTATGTTGTTTGCTTTTCTTGGCTCAATCTTGTTTCCCAAGCGACTAGTTCTTATTAGTGGTTCAGTGATGTTGTTACTGAGCAGTTGGTTCGTTGCAATTTGGCTACTTTGTTGCTTGATTGTTTCAAGCGGTTGTCTGTTAGTTACCTTGGGTTCTTGGTCCCTCTGCTATTTTTTTGGGTTTAAGGTCCCTTTGGTTCTTGTTGTTTGTAGCCTAAGTTGCCTTGTTGATCTTTGATGGCTACTATTGTTTGGTTTTCAATGATTTATTGATTGTTTTCTATTAGCAGCTTTCTTGCTTTGGATTGGGTTGTGGATCCCATCAAAACCATTTGTACTAGGTTTTAGGGCCCCACCAAAACCTATTTTTCTCATAATCAAAAACTATATTTTTTATGTCATTTAACTAGATAATTCATGTGAGAAAAGAACAATACATACTAAAAGTTAGAAAATTGGATCTTATAAATTCCTTACAAATTCAAGTGATGTCTACCATAGGAAAAATTATCTATTATATTAATAATAATGAGGTGTTCAATGCACAAGTATTGGCTACCAATGTGAGAGACCTAAAACAATAATGATTAAATATAATTAGGAAATTACTTAAGGGGATGCTCAATGAATGGAATGGGTACTAAGAGGATGGCTTAAGGGTAGTTACTTAGAGAATGACATAAGGGAATACAAGAGGATGGATTAAAGGGACCTAAGAGGATATGGATTAAGGGGTACTAAGATAATGGCTTAAAAGGAGTTAAGAGAATGACTTAAAGGGATGCAAGAGGGTGGATTAAGGGGATGTAAGAGGATATGACTTAAGGGGTCCTAAGAGGATGGCTTACGGGGAGTTAAGAGATGAACCCTAAACCCTTAACCCATAATAGATTTTTATTCTAACCATCTTGTGAACCCTATAAACCCTTTTAACCCTAGGACCTAAATCCTAGGATATGAACCCTTAACCCTTAACCCTTAACCCATAATATATTTGTCATTTTAAGCATCTTGTCAATGCTAGAAATTCTAAACCCTTAACCCTAGGACCTAAATCCTAGGATATGAATCCTAAACCCTTAATCCATATATATTTATTATTCTGAACATCTTGTGAACCCTACAAATCCTAAAAATCCTATATAGATTTGTTATTCTAAGAGGATGGCTTAAGGGGAGTTAAGAGATGAATCCTGAACCCTTAACCCATAATAGATTTGTTATTCTAAGCATATTGTGAACCCTATAAATCCTTAACCCTTAACTATAGGACCTAAAGCCTAGGATATGAACCCTTAACCCATATAGATTTGTTATTCTAAGCATATCATGAACCCTAGAAATCCTAAACCCTTAACCCTAGGACCTAAAGCCTAAGAGATTAACTCTAAACCTTTTAACCCATATATATTTGTTATTCTAAGGATCTCATGAACCCTATAAATCCCTAAACCCTTAACCCATATTAGATTTATTATTCTAAGCTTTTAAGCATCTCGTGAACCCTATAAACCCTAAACCCTAAACCATAGGACCTAAAGCCTAGGAGATGAACCCTAAACCCTTAAACCATATATATTTTCTATTTTAAGCATCTCATGAACCATAGAAATCCTAAACCCTTAACCATAGGACCTAAAGCCTAGGAGATGAACCTTAAACCCTTAACCCATATAGATTTGTTATTCTAAGCATCGCATGAACCCTAGAAATCCTAAACCCTTAACCCTAGGACCTAAAGCCTAGGATATGAATCCTAAACCCTTAACCCTAGGACCTAAAGCCTAGGATATGAATCTTAAACCCTTAAACCTAGGACCTAAAGCCTAGGATATGAATCCTAAACCCTTAACCCATATAGATTTGTTATTCTAAGCATCTCATGAACCCTAGAAATCCTAAACCCTTAACCCTAGGACCTAAAGCCTAGGATATGAATCTTAAGTTCCCTTAACCCATATAGATTTGTTATTCTAAGCATCTCATGAACCCTAGAAACCCTAAAACCTAAACCATAGGAACTAAAGCATAGGAGATGAACCCTAAACCCTTAACCCATAATAGATTTGTTATTCTAAGCTTCTAAGCATCTCGTGAACCTTATAAACCCTAAACCATAGGACCTAAAGCCTAGGAGATGAACCCTAAACCATTAACCCATATAGATTTACTATTTTAAGCATTTCATGAACCATAGAAATCCTGAACCCTTAACCATAGGACCTATAGCCTAGGAGATGAACCCTAAACCCTTAACCCATATAGATTTGTTATTCTACGCATCTCATGAAACCTAAAAATCCTAAACCCTTAACCCTAGGACCTAAAGCCTAGGATATGAATCCTAAACCCTTAACCCATATAGATTTGTTATTCTAAGCATATCATGAACCCTAGAAATCCTAAACCCTTAACTCTAGGACCTAAACCCTAGGCTATAAATCCTAAGTTCCCTTAACCCATATAGATTTGTTATTCTAAGCATCTCATGAACCCTAGAAATCCTAAACCCTTAATCCTAGGACCTAAACCCTAGGATATGAACCCTAAACCCTTAACCCATATAGATTTGTTATTCTAAGCATTTCATGAAGCCTAGAAACCCTAAACCTCAAACCATAGGACCTAAAGCCTAGGAGATGAACCCTAAACCCTTAACCCATATGGATTTGTTATTATAAGCATCTCATGAACCCTAGAAATCCTAATCCCTTAACCCTAGGACCTAAACCCTTAACCCATATTAGATTTGTTATTCCAAGCTTCTAAGCATCTCGTGAACCCTATAACCCTAAACCATAAGAACTAAAGATAGAAGATGAACCCTAAACCCTTAATCCATATAGATTTGTTATTCTAAGCATCTCATGAACCATAGAAATCTTAAACCCTTAACCATAGGACCTAAAGCCTAGGATATGGACCATAAACCCTTAACCCATATAGATTTGTTATTCTAAGCATCTCATGAACCTTAGAAATCCTAAACACTTAACCATAGGACCTAAAGCTTGGGAGATGAACTCTAAACCCTTAACCCATATAGATTTGTTATTTTAAGCATCTCATTAACCCTAGAAATCGTAAACCCTTAACCCTAGGACCTAAACCATAGGCGATGAACCCCAAACCCTTAACCCATATAGATTTGTTATTCTAAGCATCTCATTAATCCTATAAACCATAAACCCTAAACCATAGGACCTAAAGCCTAGGAGATGAACCCTAAACCCTTAACCCATATAGATTTTTTATTATAAGCATCTCATGAACCATAGAAATCCTAAGCCCTTAGCCCTAGGATATGAATCCTAAACCCTTAACCCTAGGACCTAAAGCCTAGGGGATGCAAGAGAATGGATTAAGGGTAGATAAGAGGATATGGCTTAAGGGGTCCTAAGAGGATGACTTAAGGGGAGTTAAGAGAGTGACTTAATGGGATGTAAGAGGATGGATTAAGGGGTCCTAAGAGGATGGCTTAAGGGTAGTTAAGAGAGTGACTTAAGGGGATGCAAGAGGATGGATTAAGGGTAGATATGAGGATATGGCTTAAGGGGTCCTAAGAGGATGGCTTAAGGGGAGTTAAGAGAGTGACTTAAGGGGATGCAAGAGGATGGATTAAGGGTAGATACAAGGATATGGATTAAGGGGTCCTAAGAGGATGGCTTAAGGGGAGTTAAGAAAGTGACTTAAGGGGATACAAGAGGGTGGATTAATGGTAGATACAAGGATATGGCTTAAGGGGAGTTGAGAGAGTGACATAAGGGGATGCAAGAGGATGTATTAAGGGTAGATATACGAGGATATGGATTAAGGGGTACTAAGAGGATGACTTAGGGGGAGCTAAGAGAGTAAATCAAGGGGATGCAAGATGATGGATTAAGGATTAAGGGTAGATAAGAGGCTATGGCTTAAGGGGTCCTATGAGGATGGCTTAAGGGGAATTAAGAGAGTGAATTAAGGGGATGGAAGAGGATGGATTAAGGGTCAATAAGAGGATGGATTAAGGGGTCCTAAGAGAATGGCTTGAGGGGATATGGAATCAATTATAAACTTTTTATAAAATGACAATGAATTATTTAGTTTTATATTTTGACTATCAATTAAATGTATCTAGAACTATATATAGTTACCTGTCTCTAGATTCTAATTCCATTGTAATATATATGCATGTCCTCTCTTTTTTGTAATACATCTAGTTTTGGGAGACCTGAAACAAAAAATGATTTAGAACTATAATTAGGAAATGAATAAAGACTAACATATATATAGACATGTATATGTGATAAATTTTTAACTATATATAAACTATAAATTAAATATTTATAAAACTATATACTTACCTATATTTATTTACTCTGTTGTATCATTTGCATCCTCTCTTTTTTGTAATGCATTTATGATTGTATCATGATCATCCATTGAAAGTTTCCATGACACTTTATTAGCATGCATCCCTTGATATCTAACTAGTTTTATATTGGTTGCCAAAATCAAATGTGGGTAATGTATAATTTTATTGTGTATTTCATAGACTTCAAATGTAGGCAAGCCATTCTTTCTTATTATATATTTTTGAAGCCAGGTGCCAACAACAGCCACAGAACCAATTGGATACTCAATTTTGTCATCATCCACTCTAGGATGTACCAACTTATGTTTTCTCTCAACACATCTAGCCAACCAATGTCCAGTCTCCTCTTCATTCCCCTCAGGTGCAACAACAACATACACATGTCATGCAAAAAAAAAATTCAATAAAGAGTGACATATTTAATTCACATATAAACATGCATACACATAAAATTCAATTCAATTTAATGTACCTTCTTGTACAAGGTCTGAAACACAGTCATAATCATCTGATGCAAACACTTGATTATCTTCAATTGTCGTTCCATGTTGATCATGTTTCAATGTAGGTGTTAAGGATCTTTGTTGCCATTCTTCGACCCATTCTGTATTTTCACACACCTCCCAATCACCTGCAATACAAAATTGACAAAAATATGCAAGCTCCCCCATATTGTCCATGTGTTTACATTCAAACTCTTAAACGAATGCCATTTTGTAGATCCATTAATTGTTTCACAATCTTGTCGAGTAAGAATATCATTTTCTTCAACTAACCAAAAGAAGCGTCAAATTATTGAGCTCTCGCTTGTTCTTATAGATAATTTTGTATTGCAACAATCTACAATTGCACGCGCATCTCTAAATTGCATAGCATCCTTAAATTCTAGTTGCTCTCTAGCAAGAGCTCTTTTCACACATGCACCTACTCCATCATGTTCTCCTTTACTATGTCTAGCTTTAAAAAAAATCCACATGTATTGGATATTATTTTCCTTATGAACTCTACATAACCAATAAAACATTCTAGCATTCTTGAATTGACCCGTGCAATTATCCAACCATATGAGATGTTTTCTCATTTGAATTCCTCTCTTTTTAAAATTTTTAAATTTTGAACAAACTCAAATGAATTTAATCGATTATCACTCACATAAAAATGGTACTCTCTAAAAAAAAATTATTATCTTCTCTACTATCATTTGCATGTCTATATACAATATGAACAAATATGGCCACCTGCACTGAATTATAATATTGTGATTGAATTTCTTCTTGTGGAGCAAGAGTATAGTTTTCTACAAAATCAACAACTAACAATATAGTTCCAATTGGGAATGTGTTCTTACATGTACTAATTTGACCATCAAGCCAATGAGCATATTGAGAGTGTTTTACATATTTAGGTACAATCTTATCTTTAAATTC
>VDFB02284433.1:0-12796 GCA_007258455.2 Sequoia sempervirens
TATGAATCTTAAACCCTTAAACCTAGGACCTAAAGCCTAGGATATGAATCCTAAACCCTTAACCCATATAGATTTGTTATTCTAAGCATCTCATGAACCCTAGAAATCCTAAACCCTTAACCCTAGGACCTAAAGCCTAGGATATGAATCTTAAGTTCCCTTAACCCATATAGATTTGTTATTCTAAGCATCTCATGAACCCTAGAAACCCTAAAACCTAAACCATAGGAACTAAAGCATAGGAGATGAACCCTAAACCCTTAACCCATAATAGATTTGTTATTCTAAGCTTCTAAGCATCTCGTGAACCTTATAAACCCTAAACCATAGGACCTAAAGCCTAGGAGATGAACCCTAAACCATTAACCCATATAGATTTACTATTTTAAGCATTTCATGAACCATAGAAATCCTGAACCCTTAACCATAGGACCTATAGCCTAGGAGATGAACCCTAAACCCTTAACCCATATAGATTTGTTATTCTACGCATCTCATGAAACCTAAAAATCCTAAACCCTTAACCCTAGGACCTAAAGCCTAGGATATGAATCCTAAACCCTTAACCCATATAGATTTGTTATTCTAAGCATATCATGAACCCTAGAAATCCTAAACCCTTAACTCTAGGACCTAAACCCTAGGCTATAAATCCTAAGTTCCCTTAACCCATATAGATTTGTTATTCTAAGCATCTCATGAACCCTAGAAATCCTAAACCCTTAATCCTAGGACCTAAACCCTAGGATATGAACCCTAAACCCTTAACCCATATAGATTTGTTATTCTAAGCATTTCATGAAGCCTAGAAACCCTAAACCTCAAACCATAGGACCTAAAGCCTAGGAGATGAACCCTAAACCCTTAACCCATATGGATTTGTTATTATAAGCATCTCATGAACCCTAGAAATCCTAATCCCTTAACCCTAGGACCTAAACCCTTAACCCATATTAGATTTGTTATTCCAAGCTTCTAAGCATCTCGTGAACCCTATAACCCTAAACCATAAGAACTAAAGATAGAAGATGAACCCTAAACCCTTAATCCATATAGATTTGTTATTCTAAGCATCTCATGAACCATAGAAATCTTAAACCCTTAACCATAGGACCTAAAGCCTAGGATATGGACCATAAACCCTTAACCCATATAGATTTGTTATTCTAAGCATCTCATGAACCTTAGAAATCCTAAACACTTAACCATAGGACCTAAAGCTTGGGAGATGAACTCTAAACCCTTAACCCATATAGATTTGTTATTTTAAGCATCTCATTAACCCTAGAAATCGTAAACCCTTAACCCTAGGACCTAAACCATAGGCGATGAACCCCAAACCCTTAACCCATATAGATTTGTTATTCTAAGCATCTCATTAATCCTATAAACCATAAACCCTAAACCATAGGACCTAAAGCCTAGGAGATGAACCCTAAACCCTTAACCCATATAGATTTTTTATTATAAGCATCTCATGAACCATAGAAATCCTAAGCCCTTAGCCCTAGGATATGAATCCTAAACCCTTAACCCTAGGACCTAAAGCCTAGGGGATGCAAGAGAATGGATTAAGGGTAGATAAGAGGATATGGCTTAAGGGGTCCTAAGAGGATGACTTAAGGGGAGTTAAGAGAGTGACTTAATGGGATGTAAGAGGATGGATTAAGGGGTCCTAAGAGGATGGCTTAAGGGTAGTTAAGAGAGTGACTTAAGGGGATGCAAGAGGATGGATTAAGGGTAGATATGAGGATATGGCTTAAGGGGTCCTAAGAGGATGGCTTAAGGGGAGTTAAGAGAGTGACTTAAGGGGATGCAAGAGGATGGATTAAGGGTAGATACAAGGATATGGATTAAGGGGTCCTAAGAGGATGGCTTAAGGGGAGTTAAGAAAGTGACTTAAGGGGATACAAGAGGGTGGATTAATGGTAGATACAAGGATATGGCTTAAGGGGAGTTGAGAGAGTGACATAAGGGGATGCAAGAGGATGTATTAAGGGTAGATATACGAGGATATGGATTAAGGGGTACTAAGAGGATGACTTAGGGGGAGCTAAGAGAGTAAATCAAGGGGATGCAAGATGATGGATTAAGGATTAAGGGTAGATAAGAGGCTATGGCTTAAGGGGTCCTATGAGGATGGCTTAAGGGGAATTAAGAGAGTGAATTAAGGGGATGGAAGAGGATGGATTAAGGGTCAATAAGAGGATGGATTAAGGGGTCCTAAGAGAATGGCTTGAGGGGATATGGAATCAATTATAAACTTTTTATAAAATGACAATGAATTATTTAGTTTTATATTTTGACTATCAATTAAATGTATCTAGAACTATATATAGTTACCTGTCTCTAGATTCTAATTCCATTGTAATATATATGCATGTCCTCTCTTTTTTGTAATACATCTAGTTTTGGGAGACCTGAAACAAAAAATGATTTAGAACTATAATTAGGAAATGAATAAAGACTAACATATATATAGACATGTATATGTGATAAATTTTTAACTATATATAAACTATAAATTAAATATTTATAAAACTATATACTTACCTATATTTATTTACTCTGTTGTATCATTTGCATCCTCTCTTTTTTGTAATGCATTTATGATTGTATCATGATCATCCATTGAAAGTTTCCATGACACTTTATTAGCATGCATCCCTTGATATCTAACTAGTTTTATATTGGTTGCCAAAATCAAATGTGGGTAATGTATAATTTTATTGTGTATTTCATAGACTTCAAATGTAGGCAAGCCATTCTTTCTTATTATATATTTTTGAAGCCAGGTGCCAACAACAGCCACAGAACCAATTGGATACTCAATTTTGTCATCATCCACTCTAGGATGTACCAACTTATGTTTTCTCTCAACACATCTAGCCAACCAATGTCCAGTCTCCTCTTCATTCCCCTCAGGTGCAACAACAACATACACATGTCATGCAAAAAAAAAATTCAATAAAGAGTGACATATTTAATTCACATATAAACATGCATACACATAAAATTCAATTCAATTTAATGTACCTTCTTGTACAAGGTCTGAAACACAGTCATAATCATCTGATGCAAACACTTGATTATCTTCAATTGTCGTTCCATGTTGATCATGTTTCAATGTAGGTGTTAAGGATCTTTGTTGCCATTCTTCGACCCATTCTGTATTTTCACACACCTCCCAATCACCTGCAATACAAAATTGACAAAAATATGCAAGCTCCCCCATATTGTCCATGTGTTTACATTCAAACTCTTAAACGAATGCCATTTTGTAGATCCATTAATTGTTTCACAATCTTGTCGAGTAAGAATATCATTTTCTTCAACTAACCAAAAGAAGCGTCAAATTATTGAGCTCTCGCTTGTTCTTATAGATAATTTTGTATTGCAACAATCTACAATTGCACGCGCATCTCTAAATTGCATAGCATCCTTAAATTCTAGTTGCTCTCTAGCAAGAGCTCTTTTCACACATGCACCTACTCCATCATGTTCTCCTTTACTATGTCTAGCTTTAAAAAAAATCCACATGTATTGGATATTATTTTCCTTATGAACTCTACATAACCAATAAAACATTCTAGCATTCTTGAATTGACCCGTGCAATTATCCAACCATATGAGATGTTTTCTCATTTGAATTCCTCTCTTTTTAAAATTTTTAAATTTTGAACAAACTCAAATGAATTTAATCGATTATCACTCACATAAAAATGGTACTCTCTAAAAAAAAATTATTATCTTCTCTACTATCATTTGCATGTCTATATACAATATGAACAAATATGGCCACCTGCACTGAATTATAATATTGTGATTGAATTTCTTCTTGTGGAGCAAGAGTATAGTTTTCTACAAAATCAACAACTAACAATATAGTTCCAATTGGGAATGTGTTCTTACATGTACTAATTTGACCATCAAGCCAATGAGCATATTGAGAGTGTTTTACATATTTAGGTACAATCTTATCTTTAAATTCCTTAATAAATGCATGCACACTAATTTTTTCTATAATTATCTCACAATGTTTTCCAAATTTTCCATCTTTTAAAGAATAAATTCAACATTTTTAATTTTTTTAACATCCACTAATTGTTGTCCAAATTCATGTAAACTAATTTCATGCATGCATTCTCCTAACAATGAAAAGTTATCAAATTTATCGCATTGTCCAGGAATACATGCATTTAAATAAAATAATTTTCCATTAGAGGCTTCACAAAACAAACATGATATGAAATTTTTGATTGTTTCAGGTGGCATATTAATACCACAAATGTCTTACATAATTTGGTTAGCAGGCAAAGTACAACGTATATATCAAAAAATATCATAATAATAACAAAATTGTACATGAGTTTTACAACAACAAGAGATTCGTTGTTTATCAATTCTAACATACCAAGGTTTACATTTTTCAAATGATCTTTGACTTATGCTAATATTTGGTAAGATTGAATCATCTAATTTTTTTTATATAATTCAGTTTGAGTCATATCTAATAGATGCTTTGGATGAGGGTCACGGATTTTGATCCCACCCTTAATTTTAAAAAATCTATAATATTAGGTGATACTCTTGTATTATCATGCCAATATTTTTTGATTAAAGATTTGATTTCATTAGTTAATTTCATGTTTAACCTTGGGAGTCTACCACTAAAACTCCAACATTGATTAATTGGATCTTTTTCAATACTTTCTCTTCTTTTAGCCGCTCTTATCAAAGTTTTAGGATTTACTTTTATATATTTACTAATCTTACTTAACATTCTTTTATTTGAAGTTGATTTATTAACTAGAGCAGTTGTTATTGCACGATGAGTTGCATTCTTATCTTTAGATTGAATTTTCTTTCCTATAGAATCAATAGCATTGACAACACTAGATATGACTTGTTCTACTAAATCATCTTTCTTTTTTGGTTTTACAAAAATGCCTAATTTTTTCATCACTTTTTGCATTTTCCACATTTTCATCAATGGCATCATGAGTTGACATTGAAATCCTAATTTATTTCTATAAAAAACCATTTTATGTAATCTATTTCCATGAGTTCTCATTTGTCTCCAAGAAACTTTACAGGAAGGTTATCTAACACATCTCTTTCAATTGTAAAAATAACATTTTCATTTTCATTCATACAAGTGGTTTCATTTGCATTCATGCAAGGGGTTTCATTTTTGTTTTCAAACATACAAGGAATTTCATTCTCATTTTCATAAATACGAGGGATTTCATTCTCATTTGCATTCATATAAGATATTTCATCATTATTTTGTTTTTGCATTGTTTCAAAACAAGAATTATTGATACCATCAATGGTGTATCCAACTTCATCTAAATAACTAAGATCAATATTATCAAGACTTGGGTTTGAAGACATACCTGTATAAATTGTTTGAATAGGTGCATTTTCCATATCATTGGCAGGTGGATTTGAAGACATACTTGAAGTTGTTTGCATGGGTGCTATTTCCATATCATTCAAAGTTGAAGTTGAAGGTATAGTTGGGTTTATCTCCATAATTCACATTCCATGAGTACCGCCATCTCCACATTTGCATCATCTACATTGTCTGCATGGACATATTTAAAATTCATGGAACTGATTGTTTGAATTTTTTAATTTGTGAATCCACTTTCTTTTCCTCCTTGTCCACTTACCGTTTCTCTGTTGCTTTTAAATTTATTTGGGTGTCATTAACTTTCTAAAAAAATTATTTTCCTTTGCTTTGATCCCATGATTACCAAACCCTCGTGATAAAAAAACAAATGATTCTTAGCCTATTTTCCAATTGCTACCTCCTTTAAATATTGAAATAAAACTATATAATATGGAGATCCTTTCTTCTATAAACTTTGAAGGACAAAAACATATGAATACATCTAAAATTTCTTTTTTTTCCAAGTCTTCTTGTGAAAATTCAACTTGTAGTTGTCTCCTTCAAAAAATTTAATAGAATGTGACCTATTAAGAGATTGTGCAAGACAAGATTGAATTAAAAAGTGCAGAAAATGGTACTATCGGTTCGTATTGCAAAAAAGGAATGTTGCAGAAAAAATGTGCTTAGATGATTTTTTTGAAATTGGAAAAAAATAGTTATATAAGAAATGTGTACAGATTCTATTTTAGGAGCGCGTATGCGTTTCTATTTTCAAACGGGCAAATAAAGAACGCATACATGTTCTATTTTAGGAACGCATACACGTTTCTATTTTCAAGTAGGCAAATAAAGAACGTGTACACATTATATAACACATATGCATTTCATAACACGTACGTGTTTCTAAAATTTTGAATTCCCAAAGCACATGCTACCTCAGTTTTAGGCTCAAGAAAGTCTTGGCAACCCAACCCTTAGTCTTTGACCTACTATAAAAAAAAAAAAGGCAATTCAAGAGAAATGTCCAACTTTGGCAATATAGTCGATGGACTTTTTTTTCTAAATTAATCTATGAAATTAAAACCCATTATAGAACACGATGTTTAGTTTCCAAATATATAATTTTTTGTTAAGATTGGATTATGTTTTTTATTTTTTAATTAATTTCTAAGCAAACTGGTCCATAAACTTGAAATATCAGTTTTTTTGTTTTTTAATAACTTTTTCTGGTTAACATCAATCTTTAGAAAATTCTCTACACAATGAAAAATATTCAAAAAATGTTTAGTTTAGGTCCAATTATGCTATCCATACATGTTGATTTTAAAAAACAACAATTAGGGCCGATAAAAATTCAATAAAAAAATATTAAAAAAAAAAAAAAATCCCCATCAATCTTCATGTTGTTACATATCTTTCCCCAAAAGGAATTAGAAAAATACTTTTATTTAGGTCAAAAAGTGGTGTTCGTACACATGCATGGTATGGTAAAATAAATTACTTTTAAAAAGTTGTTTTTATACATGCCTATCAAAATTAAATTTCTATCATCTCGGTATTTGAATAAATTACATATTTGGAAACTAGATTCAAAGTACTAAATTTCATATTACTAAATTTTTTTAAGATTCATTGTATAAGTGTTTCAAATTTTTAGTCCAAGTGTGACAAATTTTAAAAAATAGCAAAAACACTTCCACTTTTTGAGCATTTTGTGGACCCAACTTCTTGCATCAACCCACTTGCTGCCTTTTTCCAAGCTCCCACTTGGAAAATCCCAACAGTCACTCATTTATTCTTTTCCTTATCTTTTATTATCCCATTCTAGGTGTCCACATGTGGGTCCAAAACAATATTAAATATTTATGTCCACAATGTTACCTTCTGCGTCTTCAGTGGACCCATCACCCCTTATGGTATATTAAGAACAATGGTGAAAATTAATGTTGGCGATAAGAAATAAGTGTTAGAATAAGAGTAGCCAGGCAAAGTTGTAAATAACAGCTAAAACACCACTGAGTTAAATACAATGATTAGCCACTAAACAAGTAGAAATTTTGCTTTGTTGAGTTGTCCTTTAGTTGACCACTCCGATCTTCGATGTAAGCCTGCTGGTGGAAAGAATCTGAAGCTATGAGATGAGATGAGAATGGAAAAATGAGTGAAAATGGATGCAAGTGTGCAAATTTGGCTAAGTATGGTTTAAGAATTTTTTTTGCAAGAGTTTGGCTAGCATGAATGATCTCTCCCCAAAATGATAGAAAAGAGGGGGTATTTATAGAGATTTTGGAATTATCTAGGGAAATGGATGGCTGAGATTGAGCCACCAAGATCAATATGTAGGAGCTAAGGTGAGTTGAGAACTCACAAGCCCTTATATCTTGACATGTGGCATGCGATATGGCTTAAAAAGGGTGATGTGTACATGAGGTGGAAGGATAGTATATGACATGGAGGTACTATATAGTACCTTGGGATTGGACAAGATCTCCCCATAAAGGAGGTACTTGTCCCCATGTGGGTGAGAGGACATGTGGGGAATTAAAAATTCCTCAAATATTCTCATGTGGATGAGAGAAGGAATTTAAAATTCCTTTAAATGCATTGGGGGATTAAATGTGAATTAAAAATTCACATGGGGAATAGAGTGCCTTGTTCAAAAAGAGAAAACTTTTAATGAAGTTGACTAAGGACACATTCCATAAGTGATATGGGGATTAGAGATGACCTAATTAAGTGATTAAGGTTGTGCAAGTACTTGAATAGATAAGTGTGGCATATTAGAAGAGGTTGAATTTACATGTGACTTGATGTGACAAGTCAAAGATCACATGGGGAAGAGAAAAAGGAATTAAAAATTCCTTGAAAGGTTGATTAGGCTAGTTAATGAAGGATTAGAGGAGGGTTGGGTGGCTAAGAGAGATTAGAGGCCAACTTGCAAAAGTTGGAGGATGTGACACATCCTAATCAAGGATTAGGCATTTGCACATCCTAATGATGGGATTAGAAGAAGGATTAAGATTAGATAATAATAGACGGAGAATGTGACATAAAGGGGATTAAATAAATGTTATGTTTATTTAATTCATTTTGATGAAAAGGGGGAAGATATTTAGTATTTAACTTCTAGATACTTTAGGGTTTAGAAGAACTTTTAGAGATTAATTAAATAATAAGTGATATTACTTAATTAATGTGAATAAAGAGGATGCTTAGATGAAAGGGATAAATTTGGATAAAATTAAGTGTCCAAATTTGAGTTATTACTAAATATTACAAAATATTTTCCTAATACACCCTAAGTGCCTAGAGACACTTTCCAAGGATGTTGGAACCATGACATAAGATTTACAAGGTGGATAGAACCTTAATCCTAACATCCTACTCTTTCTTAGGAATTAGTGCTATGAAAGTATTGTTGATTTCTCTAAGAATTTTCCTTGATCTCCTAGAGTCTTCAATGGATTTTATCACCTCTTTCTCCACAATCCCCCAACACCATTGGAAGAAAGAAACAAGGAACCCATCCAACCCTAGGGCTTTGTCTAAGTGTAGTTGATCAACCACTAACTTTATCTCCTCTGAGGAAAATCTCTCTGATAGCATCCTATTCTACTCCTCTGAGACCAACCTAGGGATACCTTGTAAGATACCACGTTGGGCTAGAAAATACAAACCCTCCCTATTATTCAACAACTTGTTGAAGTATAATACGACAACCTCCTTAATCCCTTTCAGATCCTCTACCATCGAACCATCTGCCATTCTAATTTTTGATATCTTGTTAATGTTTCTGTAGGACTTGGTGCTATTTTGAGTTTTTATCCACTTCCCTGATCCAAGTTTCCCTAGATTTATGTCTCCAGTATACTTCCTCTCTTACCAATACTTCTTCATACTCACTCATGAGGCTTTTTTCTTGTAGGAGTCTCTCTTGATTCATGCCATGAATAAAGACTTCTTCCTTGAGTGCGTGCAACCCCACCTCTATGTGTTTCTTTATTTCAAAGATGTTCTTGAAGTGAGACATGTTCCATTCTTTTAGGTAGTGTTTGATCATATTTAGTTTAGATACTACCTTGAACATCTTGGAGCCAACTGTGAACCCTTCCCCCCACCATTTCTTAATTAAATTAAAGAAATCCAATTGTTCATCCACATGTTCTTAAATTTTAAAGGGAACCTCACCAACCTTATATCCCCCAAGATGTTGAGTTGAATTACATAATGATCAGATCCTGACCAAGGTAGAATATTGCTTTCTAGTCCAAAGGGGAAGGCTCCCAAATCTTTTTTACACAGAACCTATCTAGTTTTTCCATTATATTGTTGAAACCTATTATTCTATTGGTCCAAGTGAAGGAAACATTATTCATTTGTATTTCCATTAGTTGAATCCTTTCAACCCACTCTTCAAAGTCTACTTGGGGTTATTTCCTTTGTACCCCCCTCTTTTGTCCCACCTATACAATATAGCATTGAAGTCACCTCCTAGGACATGGAAGTCATTGGGCCGTGCCACCAAGAATTGTGTTATTTATCTCCAAGTTTCATTTTTACTTAAGAACACAATAGGATCATAAATGTTTATGAAAATAAATTGTAGGTTAGAAGAGATGCTACTTATATTATAACTCAACTAATTATTTTGCTCTACTAGCCTTTCCACAACAACTTGTGGCCTTCAAAGAGTGGCTAATCATCCCGAAGCACCTTTTTATTGCACCCATTTTCCATGCCAAAGTTTCAACCTTCTCCCAAAAATAACTCCCTCAGGGTTGGTCAACTTTGTCTCCTAGAACATAATATGTACTTCTGATATTTTTAGTTGACACTTGACCACCTGTTGCTTGTTAGGGGTGTTTGAGACCCTAACATTCCATGATATGAGCCTCATGACCCCTTGGGAAGGGGGAACCCTTCCCTAATCTCAAAAATCTTGTGATCTTAACCTATCCTTCCACATCTCCATCAATGCAACACTTTTCTTGGTTTATTTTTCTTCTTGTCCTCTTTTTTTCTCCACAATCTAAATATTTTTTACAAATCTTCTTTTGACTAATGCCTAATTTTTTTATCCCTTTACTTAGGTCTACTATATCTTCAACCTTTCCAGTGGGCTCAAACTACTCTTCCTCCTCTCTTGCAACTAACAATTCCTAGGCTTCTTGTTCGTCCCCCACCAAGGTGGGGCCCAAATCTTGATCCAACTCTGCCTTCACTGTGCAAATCTATGATTGTTGGTTATCTCGAATAACTCATATGCTACATCTAAGACAAATGCATTATTATCTATGATATAGTTACAAATCCCTTCAATTGATGTGTTGAGTGGACGAAATTCCCTATCTTCCCAAAGGTCCTCTAACCCTTCCTTCAAAGCAGCCTTCTCTACAGTCCCAAAACTTGCTCTAGCCCCTAAGGTTTCCTTTCTTGCGTCATAGAGCTCCTTCTTTGTTTTGTCTCTTATCAGTGAGGTTTGATTCAACACCCCTAACCTCATCTCATAACTATTGAATCCTTTCTTTGTTGCTAAGGGCGGGGAGACATCCCTCTCCACCGAGTCTTTATCCTTTCCCATCATTGAGACTACTTGCTTATTTATTTTGGGATCCAATCTTGTCCTTGAGGTATCCTTTGCAATCTCCAAGTGCTCTTCTTCATTCAACACCTTTGACAGAGAGATCACAACTTGATCTATTGGAAAAATTCTTGGCTCACACAAATCCTCTTGCCTTATTTTTCCCTAAACCAATGGATAGTCCACTTTTTTTGTTGCTTCATTTAGCTTTCTGAGGGTTTTTCCTTTCCAACTAGCTTTTGTAGGGTCAAATTCTACCCTTTGCTTCCATTTACTTGCCTCTGAAAGGACCTCTAACTCCTCCCAAAGGCCTGCCTCCAAATCAATTTCCATAGATTTTAGCAAAGAATCTACTATCACTTTCTACCAGATCTTCATCTATTTCCATAAAGGACCCCAGTTCATCACCAATTTTCCTCAAGGCCTCTTCACTCCAGTACTCTGAGGGTATGTTGAAGAGTCTTATCCACATTGGAGATTTTCCTAATTTATGTGAGCTCAGATTGAAGAGCAACTCACATTCCTTGATATAGATGCTAGAACCATCCATCATCCATGGGCCCCCTTCCATGATCTCCCTTTTCAAATTTGTTGATTCACACTCTATTAGAAAAAGTCATTAGGGATCACCCTTACCTTGAATTTATCAACCCATCTATCCATCCACTAATTATTGATCTTGTCTTTGGGAGGTATCTGACTGACCCATTTTGCAAAAGAAGCTCTTTCTTCTAGTCACTCCTTGATGAGACACATGGATTTTTATGGAATGATGATGGCCTTTTTGTTTGGAATCTTCAAGTGGCTGGATCCCTTCCCAAAGCACCCTTCCTCACCTTCATCAAAGTTCCAGATCTCCTAAGGCCTAGGGTTTGCGTTTTCCTAGGGTTTTTTTGTAGCTAGATGGTCTTTGATTTTGTTGTTTTGAAGGATGATGCCAAGAGTTTTGACCCAAAAGGATCGTGTTTGCTCCCATCACAAAGGGATGAATCACGCCATTTCATGCCTCCTGAGCTTCCGCATACTCTGCTCCCATCATCTCTCCTCAACTTGGGTATTTCCTACAACCTCTAGTCTACTTCTCCCATCCTAGGTTTGGCATCACACCATGATAAAAAATTGTTTGAAATCTCAATTTTTCACATTCATGATTTTCTTTAATATCTTCATGTTCATGGTATAATTATTCTCTTTAAGACATTTCAAATCAAGTTTTTTTATATGATATATGTATTTATAAGTTTGGGATTTTTAATTTATCTTTCTTAGGTAATTATAATTTTAGTGAAAATTAACAAAGTAGATTTTTGTTCCACATGTTCAAAAAAATAATTTTATGGTCCTCTAAATTGATATTTATTTGCACATTTTCCATTTTAGGTAATAACAAATCGTATACAACCAATTGAAATAATTGATATTGCAAGTAGTGATGTAGAAGATGATATGAGGTCATTGATTACAATCAATTTTCCATTAGTATCAACTGAGTTAAATGTAAATTGGAATGAGTACAATGAAAGAAATATAAAATATCACAATATGTGTTTCTCATATTTATAGCAAGATTCTTGAACAATTTAAAGTATCAAGCTTGAATTCACATGGTATCCAAAAGGTTGAAATCATAGCAATGGAGAAAATGCTAATACATTACATGCAACATGTGATGAACTAACTGTATTTTGCAATTTGCTAAGGTAGTTGTACTACAATGGATATTTTGGACAATTCAATGGTTATGTGTTATAGATTACCTATCGAACAACAACAACCATCTGGCCCACTATTATCTAAAATTATAGAAAATTTTAACC
>VDFB02284434.1:0-27897 GCA_007258455.2 Sequoia sempervirens
CAATCATTGTAGCAACCTTCAGTGATTCAAAGATCAACATTTTGCCTCTATTTGTTTCAATTTTCTCTATGTATGAAAGAAAAGCAGGTATTATTGTGAATCCTATGACTCCTGATTGTTGTTGTTCTAACTTTACCTTTGAATTATTGTTGCAAATTACTGTGTGAAGCTTTAGATTGAGATTCATAGGTTATGTTGCTAAAACGAAGTAGAAATCTACTATATTTGGTGTATTACCTCCATTTTCCGTTTTAGTTTCAAATTATCAGATCTTTCTCCTCTCTTTTTCCAGCAAGGTTCTTTAGTTAGAGTTAGTTTTTAGGCGATTTACCAAGGGGAAGCCGCCCTTTAATCGGAGGTTGACCTCGAGTTTCACGAGACCCACAGCTTGAGAGGTCATCCCATGTTTCACAGGATAGCTGGATTCAAGATTCAGCAGGGTACATATTCCAGGTAATAACAGTTACATAATGGGCTATGTTGAAAACACAAATAATAGACTCTTATTGAACCCTCCAAAAATTCAATATGATGTTTATCTGAGCAATGGAGAGGTCAAAATCTGAAACCATAGAATCCTAAAGCAATTCCAAAGGTATACATGGCAGGCTCTTTAAAGAAGGTGGTTAGATAATTAGAAAGTATCCAAACTCATCAAGAGGACAGACCGTGGACTAAAAGTGGATTATTTTAAAATGCAAATCTGGAAGTTTTAAAAGCCCTATACTAGTTGTGAAGATGACGGGAGAGATCAAAAGGACAGTCTTAGGACAGTCCAGTGATGAAATGGTTTGCAAAGTGACCTCACCACAAGGTGACTGGTTTCGAACAATGCATAGAGTTTTCAAAGGACTGTCATTAAAGTATTTGACAGTGGGCTAAATATGACTGGTTTGTCTATTAAAAAAGGCAGTCACTTTGGACAAGTCGGCAGTCAACCATGAAAGGGCGGTCACTTTGGACTAAAGGGACATAGTCTAATGAAGGACAGTTTTGACGATGAAGGCAAACACAATGATAGGTACAGTGACAGAATATTACAAAGGAACTTTTGATAGTCATGAATGAACAAGGGTGTGTTTGATGACAATATTTTGAGATAGAAGACAGAGTTATTCTTGAGAAAATCATTAGATTGTAATATCTTATTTATCAGAGGTTTGAGTTGATGATTGATAAAGCTTAAAAATATGGCAAACAATTGACAGTAAGGAGAAAAGTATGACAATACTAGAAGGTTTCCTCCAAATCTTTTGAGGTATTATAACTTAAGGTTCTATAATGTATATTATGCATGCTTTATCCATGTTTCCGAAAACTTGGCGACTCGTCCTGCCATCCCCTGCCATCCCCGTCCTGGAAACTTGGACTGTCCATGCTTATCCACTTTTCTGTCATCAGTGTTGGGCTTGTTTCTACCATTCCATCTAAAGCCAAGGCCATGAGCTGAGAAATCCCACAGGTGACTATGTTGGCCTGATTTGATAAAAAAAAGATCCACTCCAAATAAGAGGAGAAAACATGGTGACTTGACCACATTGTTTCCAGATTTGTGTGATGTATTTCAAATTTGTATTGAAAGATTTAACTTTGCCCAAAAATTGCTATAAGGAAGTTTTATGACTGTAAGTGCTACGTTTAATTTATGAAAGGAAAATTTAGAGAGCTAACTGCCCAAAAAGGTTTTGACTTTTTAAAATGTTTTTTATCTTAGCCTGGGCCATCCGGTTTGTGCCCAAGATGGACTCTTGGATAACCATCCACAGATCAAGAGCAGGACCGGTTGGGTCCTAGTATGGAAGCCTCTGGGGATGAACCTGGTGACAAAAAATCTTCCTCCATAAACAATAAGGTTCTAAAATTAAAAGACTAAAATAAAAAATATTAAACATCAATAGTTTAAAATTGGCAACCATTAAATGTAATTACCTCCAACAGTTTTCGCCCAAGAGGTAAAACAAACACCTTCATATTACTAGAAAGAGTAGTTGACTTCTTGAACACAGGTAAATCCAAGTTCAGAGCACCAAGAAAGAATGTTGCTGCTGCCTGAAAACAAAATTTGCATTAGTGAAAATTTAATGATATATCCATTGGAAAATCATGCTTTGCTTAACAAACTTATAAAACACAATTACAAAAAGAAAAAACTAAACAGAACATTTCTTGCTGTTCTTTTCTCTTCTAAGCCAAACAGATAAGATTGGTAAACTTACTGCACAAAGCAGTGACTTTGATTTTGGGGGAGCAGAGGAGTTAGCAGGCAGAAGACTGGTCAATAAGTCCTTGTCAACTGGACTTTCTTCATCCACGATCAAACCTATACTTGTCCTTGGCCAAGACCCACGGATTTGTGCTATATATGAACCTGCTGTAGGCGTATGACTTCTTGCTAAAGATCTTGCTGACCTGAGAAGAATACAAATATTGATTATAGTTTCTTAATTCTGATCCTTGACAGCCTGACTGATAGAAAGAACAAAAATGAACTAAATCAAGCAGCAACTACTCAATGATCAAACTGATCTAGAATGCAAAACAACATAGATTTGAAGGAGAAATAATAGATATTGTACATGTAATATAAGTCTCTTCCAGTACATATATGCCCAGCTAATTGTGAGGATGCAACAGGTATTGGTAAAGTTGATTCAGGTTTCACCACAGCTAAACCAGGCAATTTTTCATCCATATTGAGCTTAGATGCATTTTTCTCCAAAAGCTTTGATGGAACATTCAAAATTTGTGTTGGAGGCTTTGTCGTACATTCATTGTCTGAATCCTCTTTTGGTTCTTCCTGCATATGTAAATTATGTATACTTTTTACTTCTACAAAGCATAAGGACAAAAATTACATATTCCATGGATGAAATTCTTCAAGAGAAAGTCATTGATTTAAATTGTGCAGTGTAAAGTATGTATCCTTTTTTACTTCTGCAAGCACAAGGAAAAAATTACATAATCCATGAATGAAATTCTTCAAGAGTAAGTAATTGAATTTAGATTGTGCAGTCAAGTCCATAAAAGTCTGCAGAGGCCACAAGGTGCCCTCTTTCTTGCATTATGCTATTTAGGTTATGCAAATGAGCACAACTAACAATCTGTTAAATGAAATGAAGATTAAGCAGAAAGCCTGTGATCACAATCACAAATATGATTATCCATGTTCCAACAAGTATACAAAAACAAGCAACCTGTAACTCTTCTTTTACCACCACCTACTTTCAACTCTGGCATACGCTGTCCATCTTCATATAATCAGAGAATTGAAATTTCTGCATGCTTAAAGACTTGGAACACATTAACAAACACCATATTTATCATTTGCAAGCTTCAAAATCACCTCAAAACATGCAAGAGGACTTTAATAAATCAAGTGATATGGAAGAAAAGCATAAAGCACTGCACTGAGACTTAATCACACAAGTTGACACTCAACACAATCACTGGCATGGTTTGAAGAAATCTTTGTAAATCAATTGACAGGAAGCAGAATCAGATGGAATTGTCTTCAATCTTGAGTGAGATACATCCAGAAGCTATGACTCAACCACCTGCAGGTAAACCTTATTTTCAAAAAATCTTGCAAAAAACAGGAAGAAGATTAATCTTACACTAAGTTTCAGTTGCCCCTTTTGTTGTGAGGTTTACATCTGTACAGTTTATTGTCTCCTGAATTATACTCAGCAATATGACTATAACACACACTTCAATTGTCTTTATCATGCCATGGCCCCAAAAGATACTTCTCCGGATTTTAGTAACAATTAGTAAATGTCATCCTATTGTTCTTTGCAATATATTGTAGTCTGGCCTCCAGCTTTCTTCTCTCAACATAAATGCTTAATTGTTTCACAATGGTGAATTTCTCCCAGTTTCGATGTTGGTAGGAGTTAATAAGGGTTTCAGTTTCCTTTTATCCTTCATTTTTTCCATTAATAAATCTTTAGTTTCAAGTCTATTAAGAGTTAATAAGTTTTATATACTGCTGGTAAACTTGTAGAACTAAGTTGATTGTATGAAAAGATTTGGGATCTGTAACATGTTTTCCACACACACTACCTTTGAAGGATCCATGCTACCTGTTGATGTGTTTTTTGTGACCGCACAACGCAGAATAAAGTTGCCAACGGCTTCCCTATTCTCTCTTGATCAAAGTATTCCGCATGCTAAGATTGCAAGAAAGTTCATGCGTTCAACTCCAAGGTTCCTTTAATGCGAATAGGCTCAGTTTGGCTCGATGTGATTTGCTGGTATTTCAAGGGGACTTACAGAATTGTTCGGCAGTGGAGAAAGGGATTCAAATGCTCGAAAGATTTATCTATGAAGTGCGGGTTTCCTATTCTAACCAGAAAGTACTGAATTGAAAAGGGTGTAGGGCCTAAGAAGTTTATGTTTATTCTAAATGCAGGATATGTGGAGCTTCACTTCAATAGACTTCAACCGGATTTCACCTAGCCTCCGTCGGACAGCCTCAGCAAAATCGGTGCAATCTTCAAGGGAAATAGCAAAAGATGTTCAAATTATGACTTAACATGCATACACCATCACAACGACGCATATAAGCATATAAATCACAACTGAAGTTAAACTCAAGGTAATGTCCAGTTGACCACACAAGGCGAACTTATCATCAACAAGCCGCTAGTGGTATGGAATAAAGCGAAGCTATCTTAGTAAAACACCACACACCAAAGTAAGCTACATGCATGAATTTAAGCTACTTGGATACGAAAGGAAGAAGAAACCTTGCTAGCATTTCATGACAAGACGAATTCCATCATCAATGAAAAGATCTATTATCATAAAATGTGTTACACAACAATTTCCTCAAAAGTTTTCAAAGGGAAAACTTTCTTTCTTCTCCAAACTACACTATCAATCTACTTCTAAGCTACTTCTAAGTTGTCCCTCTACTCTAATTCTACTCTGATCCTCTCTACTGTCTACTTTCTAATGAATTACAAATGAGGGGGACTCCCCCTTTATATAGCTAGCCAAGTCCCAAAAGACGGCTAGGGTTACAATCAATAGAGTGGCCAGAATCGTGCCACCTCAGCCCTAAATAATATTGCCCTAAAAACCGCCACAGAGGAGAGTGGGGTAATAAATGCGCCATAATGTCCACCATCATCCTTCTAGAAGATTCCATTTGTAGACGCGTTCACACTGTTCTCGATCTTCTTTCTTGGCGTTGTTCTTTGAATTCTTCCACTTGAGGGTTTTCATCTTTGTCACTTGAGCTAACACTTAGCCATTTTCTTATAACTTTTCCTCCTTCGAGATTGAAACTCATCTTCATCGTGCTTCCACTTCAAGTCATCGACGCTTGGCCTCGACGTTTCTCCTGCAAAACAAGCGAGGAGAAGAGGATATTAGATCATTTCATAATATAAATTCAACTTACTCACCTGATTTTCATGCCTTGATCTCCAAGTGTTCATTGCCAACTTTGTGTTCAAGTTCATGCCTTAGACAAATTTTCATTCCACCTGCTGGAGCTCTGATAACCTCGATTTTATTCATTTCTGGCTTGAGTAAACTGTCTTCATGAAGGATTTAAGCAAATTCACCTAGGCAGTTCCTTTCAAATTCATCGTCTGGAGGATCTTACCTTGAAAACACATTTTCTTCATTTTTGCCTTAGAAAATTTTCAAATTTCCCTTAGGAAAACTCATCAACCTGGTGCCCACTTAAAATCTTCATCCCAGAATCCTCGACAAGCTGTGGAAGACCTTAGAATCAACTCCTCATCGATAATCTTCGATACCCAGAAGAAAATTTTCTCCAGAACGCATCGAACCCATGGGTGCCCAACGAACGGGTTCATTTAATTTTCTTGAATTTTGAACCTTAGAAAATTATTCTTTCAACAATTTTGTCCTCGTTCTTCGATCCCCTCTGAGAATTTTGCTCTGACTTGGAAAATTTTTATCGACCCTGCGGAGCTGGCATTCACCGACTTCACCACTGGCAAATTTGCTCGTGCCTCAGGAAAATTCCATCACCTCTCCAGACTTAGGCGTTTTTCTAAGGGAGAAAATATTTTGTGCCTTAGAAATTTTTTAAATCACTCTGGAAATTTTGCCTTAGAAAATTTTGTTTGCCTGCCAGCGAGAGAAGTATCATTTCATCAACTTACTTAAAAAAAAAAAAATTTCACGCCTGGCACACTTGATTTAGCTCCACACTTGCAAGGCAATTTTATCTAACTCCAACGCCTTAGAGATATTTCATCACTTCAATTTATATTTCACTTCATACTTAAGGCGTATAGCACACTGAGGAAAGAAAATCACGCCTTAGCAAAAAAAATCTCTAACACCTTGGCATTTTCAACGCCCAACACACTTTATTTATCCTCTTTGCATGGCGCATATCACATTTAGAGGGGAGGATATTCAATACGCTTAGCATACTTCATTTGTCACTCACCACCCTACACATACTTTAGGCGCATTTGGCACTTAAGGATAATAACCACGCCCAAGTAACATTCTCCACCCTCACCTCACTTTGGCGCATCTAACACATGGAGGAGGATAAAATTTTCCACGCCTTGACCTCTTTGGCCCTTTTCTAACCTTGGCGCATTTCATATGTTCAAGAGGATTTTTAAATTTGTCTTTTCCATGCTAAGTTGGGCGCAATTCACATGTCCAAGAGGATGAAAGTTTTCACGCCACCTTTTGGAATATTCCTTCCTTATTTTGTCTTGACATGCCCTTACTTGGGCGCATTTCATGCATGAAGGAGGATGAACATTCCAACGCCAAGCTTTGACTTCTGTCCTTATTTTTCTTTTGTCTTTACATGCCTTCTTTGGGCGCATTCAAAGGAGAGAGGAGAATGAAGTTTGTTGACCAGCTTGACCTCGCCCTATTTTGTCTTGACATGCCCTCTTTTGGGCGCATTTCAACATGAGAGGAGGACGAAAAACCTTTGACTTCCCTTGACCAGCTTGTTGTTGGGCGCATTTAGGCAAGGGTGAAGGATGAATTTATAACGCCATCTACTTGCCTTTGCATCATGGGCGCATATGAAGATAGGAGGATGGGCGCATTTAGGGGGGGGCAAGTGGATATCAAACACTTAGAAAAATTTTCAACTTCCATGAGCTTCCCTTGGGCGCATTTCACCATAGGAGGAGGATAAACCTCTTACTTAGAAAAATTTTGAGCTCCAGCTTTTCCTTGAGGGCGCATTTCTACCCAGGAGGAGGACGAGTTTGCCTTAGAATTTTTTTTTTGATGTCTCTTTGAGCTGGGCGCATTTTGGGGTGGCAGGAGGATGAAAGTTTCAGACTTAGCCATTTTTCTTCGTTTTCGCCAGCTTCTCATGCCCTGCTATTTATAGTAAGCCTCTTGATTTTCTTACTTCGGAAGCTCAGATTGCCATGAAATTTTAAACACCGGATCCTCGCGACTTTGATATCCTGTCAACACTGCCATTCTGAGCTGACTTACTAAAAATAGCACATTTTGGGAAGTGTTTTGCTATTTATAGTAACCTCTCGTTTCTGGTACTTCCACAGCTCCGATTAGCTTGAAATTTTAATGAGGCGCTCCTCACCACGTGACCTGTTGGCTGACACTGACGCATGCGCTCAATTTACTATTTTTAGCCAGTTTCCAATCTGACTTACTATAAATAGTAAGTGCTTCGTTTGACCAATTTTCACCAGCAGATAGCCTGAAGAACGCTGATCGCGGTGGTTTACACCGGATTTTGAAGATTTTGACTTTTGATGCTATTTTTAGGCTCGAAGAGTTTGGAAACCCTAATTGCATTTGCATGCGCGCGTCAAATGAACTCTACATTTGCCTTTGTTTACGTGACTGTTCGCGATCATTTCGCGAATCACGAGCTAAGGAAGCGGTAGGTTTGTACACATAAAAAATAAGCCCAAGTTCCTTACTGGTGGGAATCTCAGATCTACATGTCACACCATCAGGCTTTCGAGAAAACCATCGAGGGAATCACGTGCAAAGAAACCTCGACGTACAAACCCTAAAATAGCCTCGAGAAATTTGAGATTACGAGAAAGTGGTCATCTCGACTTGCATGTTACATCGTTCTTGTGGCGAGAAAGTGCTTGAAAAACCAGGAAGGAATATCGGACATGCAAAGAAAAACTACGCCGGAGCCGCAGTCGTGCGGAAGCGAGCGCTAAAAATAGTATTAAGTTATGCATTTACGCTCTCAAAATTTTGCAGGTATTCGATGTGCTCACGAGATGCGATGTATTGTTAGAATCTCAAAATGGCTGACAAACTGCCCTCAATTGCAGACTTACTAAAAATAGTAAGTACCTCAGAATCTGATGAAATTTGGCTGGAAGCCTGCTGGATGCACACTGACAACAATGTTAAGCTCAATTTTCAATTTATTCACCTTATTCGACCCCTGTACTGACCAGGAAGACAAAACCCTAATTTTCAGACTTGGCCAAAATTCACATTTTAAGCTCAAAGACGGGCTCAATCCCGAAAAGATAGACAGTAGAAAAGAGAGACAACAACAAAACAAACAAAAAGCAAAGCCAAAATTAGGGGGGGTCCCCATTTGCAATGGGGCGATGTGTGAAAAACGTCACAACACTACCACAAATGGATTGTTCAGGTCCATTATAGCAGTTTTCTTTGAACACTAGATCCCTCCTAGGTTAGTAGGGTTCCCCTTCTTCAAGTCTCAAATCGTTCCCTACAATCCATGCAAGTAAACAGGTGTCACAGTGTCTGCAAAGGCTTTCTCTTAGCTTCTAGTGCCTTGATACCACTCCCCTCTTGTTCAAATTTTGGCTAAGTCCTTAGCCTCTCCAAAAAACCTTCAATATTGCATCTTCCAATTATAAAGAAATTCTTCTATGCAAGCCTTCTACTTGCATGGACCCCACTCCTCCCTCCTTTTGATTGACATTGTAATCTTTCTCATCTTTTTGGTGACTCAACAAACTTTGCTTCTCGCAATCCATTCATATTCCATCCAATGGCACAAGTTGTTCCATTCCAAAGATGGTCTCATAACAAGTCCTTGCAATAACCACCCTCAATTTCTTTTGAAAATGTGTTAGCTTCAAAGTAAATGAAAGCATAACAACTTCCTTTCCACTTTCTAATTATCCAGATCCTAGATTGGGCAAGGTAAGAGCATACGGTGTCAGGATTACAATTTACTGAATTTAAACTTGTTGGAAAGAAGCATCAAGTGGCAAGCCAGCCAAACTTATTCAATGGGATGCATAAATAATACAAGCAACAAATCATCTGCTTATTTAGAGGGAATTATAAGGCACTTCCACCTTTTTAGTGGGAAAGCTCATACAATGTTTGAGGACATTTAAACATGCTTCTTCCTCTTTTCAATGGCGAGTGATTACAATTTACCATTTATTCAATGGTGTAAGTTATCAGCAAATAACAAGGAAAATTCACTGCCAGTACTACCGCTAGTGTTACAATAATAATGCAATAAATGAAAAAAATTGGGTAAGACCATCGAAAGTGCTACAACATTAGCATAATGAGCATATTTCAACAATTGAAGTTTAGTTGATGATGAGAAAACTTTGTAATAACAGTGGCAAATATAAACTTCAACAGTCTTAAAAGTCACCCAAAAGACAAACAAATCAGTATACCTCAATACAGTAGTGCTGATATGATCAAGGCAAGTCTGGAAGTCAAAGATATTTTCTGGTAGGTGATGTAACAAGTCTGAAATGATTGTTGCTGATTTGTTATTCATAATTTGCAGGACATGCAAGCCATGGAAACTCCTCAAAACCCACTTCCAATCAGCATGGTACACTTCCTAGCAATAACAATCAGCAACATACACTCCCAGCACTACAAACACCTCAAATATCATATTAAAACTTGTTGGTGCAGGACTATAAGAGATCTAAAGCCTGCCATTGCAATCTAGACAGCAATTTAATGACTCATAAATCATATAGAATTCATACCTAGTTCACCAAAGGACGGTGCTTCTATAAGTAGTTCCCAATGCAATCCCTTTCATCCAACAACACAAAAAACCCAAAGTAAAGGACATTGCAGGTCTGAAAATCACTGGATAGACTACTGCATTTGTAGTGCCAAGTTTGCTATGTGAATGTCAAGAGACGACGTTGCAAGGTTTGATATACAACTATTGTAGGTCAAAACGGCCATGATAAATTATCAAAATCCCTCCAATCCACCAAAGATCACCTCCTAACCATGTCCAAAATTTATGCAAACATTCACCAAACATAAATCCCAAAATCTGCAATCAAAATACTTTGAATTATCTTCTTTTTTTAAACCCTAGAACTGAAACTCTGTTGAAGCACAATGTGATTCCTAAATAGAACCACTCCACTATCTAGGGATTATCTTTCAAATCCGAAACTATGAATCAAATGAGGGTTTTCATCCTCAAACGATTTTTGGAAGAGCTCACAGGTTCAATCCGACAGCATAACAATATGTGCTAGCTTCAACATCCAAATGAGCCCCCAACACCTCCTTTTATAACTTTTTTCATTGCTTTTTGAAAAAACATTTTTTTGCTACTTTTTTGAAAAAATGTTTTCTGCTTTTTCGAAAAAACGCTTTTGCTTTCTAAAAGCATTTTTTTTTGAAAAGGTGTTTTTGCTTTTTATTTTTTAAAAAAGCATTTTTTTTTTTACTTTTTTACGAAAAAGCATTTTTTTTGCTTTAAATTGAATAAAGCATTATGTGCAAACATTTAATCACCTTTCCAACGAGCTATTACACTAAGTTGTTGTTTAATTATTTCTCAACATTATACAACATTAGTGAAATATTAATTAACTTAATAACTCACCCAAGTTGCGGAAAGTATTGCAATGTCACCGTAATCCAATTCTAACAACACCATGATGAAACTGAAGAGGCAAGAAGATGATAGAAATCAACTTGGTGGCTTTCTAAAAACAATTTGCTTCTCCAAGAAGTTTGGAGATCACCCAAAAGGTCGAAAATCAATTTTGAAAGCATGAAAGGGCTCCAACTAACCAGCTAAACTCAAACCCAAGATCAATTGCTATGCAAGACTAATCAAATGTTTCTCTAAGAATGTTGGAGTTCTCCCTAACTTAACCATAGCATCCAAAAGACTTGGAAACTGGCTAAATGTGCACAAATTGGCTAAGCACCAAAAGGCGACATTAGTCCCACCTCTCCACTCATCATTTCTAAATTTTGAAGGATTTTCTTGACTACAATCATGTTGGAATTCCCTAGAATGCACCAACAGGTGAATTTCGATATCATCCAATGATGTGGCTTCTTTCTCATTACCTCTTCCTTTTGCTACCAATCCAACCCCATGATGGGGCTTTCTTTAGTCTACCTTCTCTCTTCAAGAACATTTTAAGTTCCCTCCACACTGGCACCCTTCCATTAACACCAGCTATTGATTTGGAAGTGTTATCTCATATTTTGGAGCTTCCTAAATTTTCCTTTATCAAATGAAACTCAATCTCCACAATGATCTTCGTGCAAAAGTTGTCTCCCCTCTTGGTGAAATCAAGAGTATTATTCCTTCCACCAAGTGTATTTGACCCCTTTGGTCAACCAATATTAGTCAGACACAACATCTGTAATGTCTTGTGCATGAAGGGCTAAACCCTGACAGATATCCTAACTCGGACAGCATATTTCACCCTTTCATGAACTACCATCATTGGATGATAAGGGTAAATTAATCTTGTTACCCGAGTCTATTTTGGATATACAAGAGATAAATTTGAGAAACAAGAGTATCAGAGAGTATCTGGTCCATTAGAAAGATTTGCCTCCAAAAGATGCTAATTGGGAAGGAGAACACATACTGCAGCATCAAAATCTACAATTGCTTGAGGGCAAGCAATTTTGAGGAGGGAGGACTATAATGTCCCCTTCGCAAGTGTAAGTGCTGGACAAGGACCCTTAGCCTCTTTTAATTCCCATAGGCTAATTGGGAAGAAAAAATAAAATAATTAATTAATTAAATTAAGTTGTCTAAATTTTAGACAACTCACATTTAATTAATTACTTTTTATAGAGTTGGACAATTAAATTAAAAATAACTTTTAAGGGGGCCCAAATATAAAGTTAAATTATATAGTCACTTGAAGGAAAGAAAATGAATAATATTTTATTATTTTCAAAAAAGGTGTATTAAGAGGAGAATTGAGAAGAAATATTCGTTCTTGGCATTCATTTTGTAAACTCCAACTTTGAAAGCGAGCAACTGCTCATCTTCAACCCTAGGACAAAAACCCTACAACAAATTGGTTTCAAGGATGAAAACCCTCCCAGCCAATTCATGGTGAAATCAATCAAGATTCATAGGTGTGCTAATTTATTAGAAGATTGGAAGAGATTTAGTGATTGATAGAGGAATATCATTTTGAATGGATTGACATGCGATTTCTTGACTATTATTTTCTTGCAAATCACCTAGAGCACAAAGACAAATTAGTGAGTGAGATTATTCATAAATTTCTACTTCTTTTTGCTAGTCGAGTCATTTTTAGGAGCTGGTCATGCCAAAGGAAAACCATAAACTAGCCACCCAAGTGCATAAGGGTGTAGGAACTTCAGTTGTTGAATTGTGTAAAAGAGAATTTATATTTATTATTATTTTCCATCTATGCTTTGTTGGATGAATTAGAGAAGGGACATGCGGAGTCCATTTGCTGTTATTTGTTAAAAACAAATTCTATTATTAATGCTATCACCAACAATCATTTGTTGAATGAGTTTGGGAGGCATGAGGGTTAACAAGGAATTACTGCATACAAATGAAATTGTAAATGCCCCAAAATCTCCAGCTGCCACCTATAGATTTAGGCATCAGCATGGGAAAGCTAGTTAGCTGATGTAATCTCAATTTTATAGCTATCACACTCATAGAAGCACTTTTTTGTATCGTGGCTTTAATTGCATGCCCTTGGTTGATGCCCATATGACACTCTTTAGCTATAGTTGTCTAGTCTCTTAGCACACTCTAAGCATTGTTTTTTGTATCGTGGTAATAACCACATGTCAAGGTGTACTGCTCATAGGGACACTTGTTATGTTTGAGGGTCCCCAATGAAAACCTTAATTTATCTATAATAATCAAATATTGGATGGTCATTACTATAGTAAAGATTAAACTACTCAACATAAAGGGGTTGCAATACTTTGCTTAACAAATTTGTTTTGACCAAACATTTCTTGTTCCAACTTATCAGAACTTTATGCATGTACTTTCAAACAAGGACATTAAGCTAACAAATATCATGTTCTGATTGATTCACAAAAGCCTCACATATCAGAACATCAAGGCATCCCACTTTGAAACAATAACATCACCTTCAAAAGGAAACTTCTCACACAAATTGATCAAGAAAGGCATCAGACAATGCAACACTGTAATCATGATCTACAAATTAATACAATATACCATTACATAAAATGTGAATCCTCAAATCACCAAACTACCAATCCTCCATTTATTAAAGCTGAATCAAAAAAAATTCTAGTAGAACTCCATACTACTCAACAAACTAAATATTCCAAGTGCATCAAGAAAAAATTGATATAATAACGTAAAATAGACATATAATAAGCCATTTAATCTTGCTATTAAATCAGATAAACAAATTAAAAAGCATCTTTAAACATAGAATTCATTTCATCAATGGCATATCCACAAAAAGTTGGATTATGCAAATATTGAAGAAAACAAGAGCAACTTTCCAAAAAACTGCCTCCACAAAAGCAAAAATTTCATTGCATCAAAGGTGTACATACAAATGGGCATTGAGTTATGCAAATGGTAAAGATAATAAGAGTGATTACCATTCTAAAAATCTGCAATTGAAGGCAGCTATTTAATCATTTTTTATTTTATTTTTTAATAATATCAATTCATACCTTCAAATGAAATACCTCTCTTTTTCTTTCAAGCCACGAAAAGAAGCTTGTGATCTTTGCTTCCACCCACTTATACATGTAACCATAATACAAAGCTTGTGAAAGAAGTGCTATAGTAGTGACAGTGTATAACTGCAGAAAGAGTAGGAAAATTAGACATTGCTAGGCTTTAAATTTTTTAAAAAAATTGACAACAATAGCAATACATCTCAAAAAAGATGCATTGTACGTACCATGGCCATATAGAACTGTGTAGGAAGCTGTACAAAGCAACAAACAGAAAATAAAATGTGAGACTCAATTACAAGATTAAATCATGGGCCATTGACTACAATATGATAGCCTTTATTTAAACAGGCAACTAGTACACCATGAGATCCATGTAACATCACAGGTATAAAACAATGCTAAGAATAACTTCTTGTTACAAACTAACATGCTAACAAAATCCTAACTATATTTAACAATATCTAATATATCTAACATTCCCCCTTAATGATTAAATAGAATAGGATTGATTAAATAGAATAGGATTGAAAAGATATAGCTATTAGGCTAACTATCTGGTCTTTGTGAAGAATCAAAAGATTAAGTCCAAGAATGAACTCAATCTCAATGTGAAATCCTGCTGCCACAGCAGCAAATAGTACCAAGTTCCCTATGGCCATCTTTCCATCTCATTAGAGTATATTGGTAACTAGTCACTGCAGCTGCCAAGTAAAATAGGAAGTGGTGCGGAATACTAGGTTCACTAAGTCATGATTTCCAAGTGCAAATATATGTTATCTTGAGTAGTGGTTCTTCATTTGTTTGTTGAGGTAGCTAATCTCCACAACAAACTATATCATCATATTGAGGTGACTAATCTCAAAACAATTAATTGACTGTAGATTCAAGACTAACATTGGCCTTAACATATCCTATCATGAAATAACTGTGTCAATCTCAGTGCTCCCCGGGGGTGTGTCCCCTACCCTTGTACCCACATCCATGTCCCTGAAACGTTTTGGGGACTCAAGGACGCCTCATAAATGTCCCCCCCTCTGTAGAAACCCTAGTTTCCCCGTTTTCTCTGTATCCAACTATTTTTATGATTTTTGAAGATTTTAGGTTTCTGACCGTTTTTTTTTGTGAATTTAGGGTTTTGAGCATATAAGGCAATATGGCGATTTTTGAAGTAATTACAAATTAATTCTATAGAATTCATACAACTCAATAAACAACAAACCCTAATGCAAAATACTGAAGCTAGATCATGTATTATTCCTCTGCAATGATTACATAGAAGATCTGGTAACATGCAAAGTAAAGGCAATGAATTTTATCAAATTTGGAACCTGATATTTGCTGCAGCTGAAGTACAGATCTGGTACAGCTGAGATCATAAATGCTTTTCTCCTTCTGACTAATGGTTGCAGATGACTCTAGCTAAGTAGGCGCTTCCACTGGTGAAAGTTTGAAACACATACAGAAGGCGTTTCTCACAGGAAAAAAAGAAACACGTCTTCCTCTGCTGGTACGGCCTGTCAGAGCAGTACGGCCTGCAGCAGTAATTAATACCAATGGTACGGCTTCCCTCTGAAACTCCAGAAACTCAGTGAAGGTGGGCGCCTTGAGATTTGATGTCTTCTGAATGATTCCTCAGCGAATCCTCTGAATAACTGTTATAAACCAAGCTTACTGAATAAGTACGGCTCTTGCTAAGTAGTACGGCTGCCAGCTGCATTTAATGACTTGTACGGCCCTTTTGAAAACCCTCCAGATCTCCAAATATGGACGCCTAGATAAATAGAAGGTCTTCTGTATGAGATAGATGCTGAAGCTCTGTGGATAAGTAAAACCTCTGATGTTTGAATCACTGTGATGCTCTGTAATTCCTCCTGGATGAAGAAATTCCTCTGCCTGGCAATAAATCCGATGTTATTTCACATCCTCTGAATCGCTCCCATTGGAGATGGCTCGTTCTCCAATGTATCGAGACTGAAACCCTACGGCTTCCGTTCTCTGACGAAGTCTTGATCAATTTCTGATTCTCAAATGTCATAATTCACAATTCCCAAGGCAAAACCCTTTATTCTTCTCAAAAGTGCGATTTCCTTAAAGATAGGGAATTTTTAAATATTTCAACTTTTAATCTTTTAATCTTTCAATAGTTCTCCGTCAAATAATTATAATAAATTATAATTATTAACTGACCCCCTTCTGATGATGGGCGCCCCCTTTATGAGAATCACTTAAGTTATAATTTAAAATTATAACTTTATATTATAAACATTAAATAATTAATATTTAATCAATATAATTAAATATTAATATCTTCCTCGTTAATCATCCGATTACTGTTCCGTCTGAACTGGCGAACCCTGAAGTGATTCCGAATATGACACAGCCATACTGCTAAAAATAGCAGGGGTCCCACACTGCCTGCCAGGAACTGCTAAAAATAGCAATTCTGCAAGAAACGTCCGAATGAGCCCGAACGAAAACCAATTGATCAAAACTGCCAATCTGATGCTGAGCCAAGCTCCCAAACGACCCTCTAACCACTCTGTCAGCCTACGAGGGTCTCGTGATAGGCTAATCTTACGATCTCTGATGCTCGCCAAAAATGGGGACATGACAGTCCGCCCTCCCTAAAATTGCTTGACCCCAAGCAATCTCTACTGCAAAGAAAACTCCGATCCTCGGAAGGCCCAAAAGAAAAAACTGTGAAATGTCCCACACATCACGATCTGTCTCCTGTGGCATCATCAAAAACTCAACTGCGCAATCAATACCTGGATCCCAAACCCAGCGTAAAAGTCTGTCATGATGGTCCTCCTCAGGCTGCCACTGCGCTCTACTGCCTCCAACTTCACCATGCTGAGAGTAGTGAAGTAACCCAATGGGACCCATCCAATACTCAGTGCCAACGCTGTCGCCACCGGGATCCCCATACCATATGAATCCACATCCATCTGTCATGCAGAGATAAAAACTTCCAGAAGCATCTACTATCCTGAATCTCTCCCTGTCTTCTGCTAAATACTCATGGATGTGATAACTGTCTAAACCATCATGCCAACTAACAACATAGTCGCCCTGTAACCATGTACCGGTATGAAAAATCTACGACATAGAAGTATCAAGCTCTGTCAAATACACATCGGCATGATGTAAAACTGACTGCTGTCCCTGCAAGTAATACCCCGCAAACTGCTGAGTCAAGTACCTGCATCTGCTAATCCCATCTTGTGAAGATGGTAACTCTGCACACAATAATGAATTACTCCCCTCAACTGTACCGAGAGAATCACCCTGTGCACAAGTATGGTGCATCGTATACGAATCATGTACAGGTGGATCAAAGGAAAAACCGTAAGCACTCCTCACCGTGTACACCTCATTGAACTCCTCTGTGAGTCTGGTTTGGAATTGCGATGCACTGGAACAATCCCAAACACTACGATCATCACCCAACCTGGAACTAGTATCAAGAGTACGATCAGCGTCCAACTCGAAGAGTGGGTTATCATAGATCGAACCACCATCAAATTCAAACAATGGATTATTCACAAACTGCACAATCACTCCACACTGATCTGAATCATCCATCTCTGAATCGCTGGAATAATAAATTGAATTGTACTCCTGACTAGGCTCAACCAGCTGCCGATCATAGTCAACTGCATCGGATGAAAAGACTGATTTGCTTCCAGGAGAGGGAAACAAATCATCACAAGTACCAATCTCCCAACTGGATGAGACTCTGAATATCTGCTGTGAAGATGGACAAGTATCGAGGGTTGTCACACAACTCTCCAGTGTATCAACAACCATGTCACAGGAACTATCAATGAACTGCCCTGCATCACCTATCACAGAACTAATGTCGAGAGGACCTGGTGCAACGCGTGGCTCACTGCAACTCTCATCTAGTGTACTCATCCTATCTGTACCAACTGCTCCTGTGACCGTGCTGGATGTAACCTCATCCTCAACATCTCCCTCACTACTATGTACCATGGGTGTATACTCCTCACCAACCGCTGCCATGGAAGACTGAACTATATCCAAAGGTGGTGAAGATTGTGCTAAACTCAACGCCACGGTAAACCTCTCAATCTGTAACTGTGACTCTCGAAGAGCCAACTGGGTGCTATGCAATGAGTCCCTAGTCACCTCCAGCTCATGAGTGAGCTCATCAATCTGTTCTCCCTTTCCCTGCAATGCATCATAACAAATGCAATCCCACTCGAGAAGAAAATCCCTGTCCGCAAGCAATTTAAGGTAGTTTTGTTTCATCGTTCCAATTGCTTCTCGGAGTGCATGTATCACTGCAAGGGAAAACCACTCTCACTGTGCTCATCTGTCAAAGGCGGACTCCAACCATAGGTAGTCAACATCTGACGAGCAACGTCAAAATGCTCAAGGGCGGTGGCAATCATATTATCATTCACTTGTAGTTGCCCAACCAAATGATGCGGACTCTGAAGCTTACGACCCCCATACAAGATTTCCGGTTCACCATATGCACTATGATATGACGCTGATCCGTCATCGCTCACCGCATGATAAGCAACATCATGTGTGCTTTCATCCATGCACACATCAGCATTTAAGGTACTGCTGCTCGGTACCTCAAAGAATGGCTCAACTGATACGGTAGAAGTTGCTGGTCTGACAGAATCTTCACACGCTTCTACTCCAACAGTGACTGTATGCCCATCCAAAGCACGATCCTGGGATTCCATATCAACATACGAATCCTTTAGCTTGTTTTCAGAGGTCTGATCCGAAAAATCAGATTCATCATGACTTAAATTCTCAATGCCAACGGCATCACTAGTACCCAACTCTCGAGTCTCTTCATGCGACAACTCAATAGGAGTACTCTGCATGTGTGAAACCTCTGTTGTGTCATGCTCACGCGAAGTTTCGCCAATGCTGTCATAAAAATCAGAAGTGGCTTCAATAGTAGAAACTTCTTGAGTCACCTCCTGCCAAGACGATGTAGGTAAATGATTACCCCAAGCTGTGCTAGTGTGTTTATTAATTAAATCAGCACTTCTATCAAACTCATCATATAAATTTCTGCATTCTTTATAGGAGTCTGAAGATACTAAATCTCTATCCTTTCCAGGTGTAATCAACTCACGAGCTATAGTGAGATATTTCTGTTTTGCAAACTCAGTCTTATGGCAAAGACGCGAGTGCAAATCCAAGTAACTCATAAAAGGCAGTTCCTTTTTAATTTTCTGCGGTAGAATGCTATACTCCTGGAACATGTTAACCACTTCTCTTTCGGTGTTTTGTGGTGTTCTATCAATCGTGATCCTTCCGCTGATCTCAGGTGATTCTAACTGCCACTTGTCGTTCACTGTCCTAAAGGTACCAACAAACAAACCCTCATGCTGTTCACCTGTTATAGCCTCATCGGGCTCCTGTCTCGTGAAAGTGGGCCTAGTAGGCCTATCTGCTGTCCGTGGCACTGTCCTAGGAGCTCTTCGTGAACCTGCAACACTCCTGTCATCGTCACAATGTGGTGACGGTCTCCTCGGAGTATCCAGTCTCTGAAGTGCAACTGCCAACTGCTGTAATACACCATTTGACTGCCGTTGACCTGCACGAAGATCTCTGAGTGCATGCAAGACCTCTGCACGGCCCTGACCTCTGTTACTATGAAGAAACTCTGTTCTAACATTATTTGTTCTATCAGTCCTGTAATTCCTGTCAGTTCTGTCAGCCATGTTTCCCGGCTGCCAGATCGAACCCTGTTGCCTGTCAACCAAAGCTCGACTGAATGATACCTGATAAAACCCAAACTGTTTCGGCTGCAGAAGATGGCTAAACCCTCAGGATGGCAGGATTTAGCTCTGATACCACTGTAGAAACCCTAGTTTCCCCGTTTTCTCTGTATCCAACTATTTTTATGATTTTTGAAGATTTTAGGTTTCTGACCATTTTTTTTTGTGAATTTAGGGTTTTGAGCATATAAGGCAATATGGCGATTTTTGAAGTAATTACAAATTAATTCTATAGAATTCATACAACTCAATAAACAACAAACCCTAATGCAAAATACTGAAGCTAGATCATGTATTATTCCTCTGCAATGATTACATAGAAGATCTGGTAACATGCAAAGTAAAGGCAATGAATTTTATCAAATTTGGAACCTGATATTTGCTGCAGCTGAAGTACAGATCTGGTACAGCTGAGATCATAAATGCTTTTCTCCTTCTGACTAATGGTTGCAGATGACTCTAGCTAAGTAGGCGCTTCCACTGGTGAAAGTTTGAAACACATACAGAAGGCGTTTCTCACAGGAAAAAAAGAAACACGTCTTCCTCTGCTGGTACGGCCTGTCAGAACAGTACGGCCTGCAGCAGTAATTAATACCAATGGTACGGCTTCCCTCTGAAACTCCAGAAACTCAGTGAAGGTGGGCGCCTTGAGATTTGATGTCTTCTGAATGATTCCTCAGCGAATCCTCTGAATAACTGTTATAAACCAAGCTTACTGAATAAGTACGGCTCTTGCTGAGTAGTACGGCTGCCAGCTGCATTTAATGACTTGTACGGCCCTTTTGAAAACCCTCCAGATCTCCAAATATGGACGCCTAGATAAATAGAAGGTCTTCTGTATGAGATAGATTCTGAAGCTCTGTGGATAAGTAAAACCTCTGATGTTTGAATCACTGTGATGCTCTGTAATTCCTCCTGGATGAAGAAATTCCTCTGCCTGGCAATAAATCGGATGTTATTTCACATCCTCTGAATCGCTCCCACTGGAGATGGCTCGTTCTCCAATGTATCGAGACTGAAACCCTACGGCTTCCGTTCTCTGACGAAGTCTTGATCAATTTCTGATTCTCAAATGTCATAATTCACAATTCCCAAGGCAAAACCCTTTATTCTTCTCAAAAGTGCGATTTCCTTAAAGATAGGGAATTTTTAAATATTTCAACTTTTAATCTTTTAATCTTTCAATAGTTCTCCGTCAAATAATTATAATAAATTATAATTATTAACTGACCCCCTTCTGATGATGGGCGCCCCCTTTATGAGAATCACTTAAGTTATAATTTAAAATTATAACTTTATATTATAAACATTAAATAATTAATATTTAATCAATATAATTAAATATTAATATCTTCCTCGTTAATCATCCGATTACTGTTCCGTCTGAAGCTGACGAACCCTGAAGTGATTCCGAATACTGACACAGCCATACTGCTAAAAATAGCAGGGGTCCCACACTGCCTGCCAGGAACTGCTAAAAATAGCAATTCTGCAAGAAACGTCCGAATGAGCCCAAACGAAAACCAATTAATCAAAACTGCCAATCTGATGCTGAGCCAAGCTCCCAAACGACCCTCTAACCACTCTGTCAGCCTACGAGGGTCTCGTGATAGGCTAATCTTACGATCTCTGATGCTCGCCAAAAATGGGGACATGACACCCTCCCCGATCAGTGCCAAAAGTTGAGGACATCTCCGAAATGCACCAAAAATGACAAGGGATGGCAAGGTATGACTAGCCATCCCTGGAACAACCAAGGGATGTGTTGATGTGATTTTTGTGACCGCACCAATCAACAGAACAAAGTATCCATAGGCTACTCCATTCTCTCTTGATCAAAGTATTCCGTATGCTAAGATTGCGAGAGAGATTGTACGTTCAACTCCAAGGTTCCTTCAATGCAATGGAATACACTCAGTTGGTTCGTTGTGATTTGTTGTTTTCACAAGGGGACTTACACAATTGTTCACAAGTTCATGGTAGCTAACAGCAGATTAATGATGAAAGGGGATTTTCGTGCAATACGAATGATTCGATGCTGAGGTACGTGTTTCCTATACTAACTAGAAATGTACTGAATTGAAATAAGTGCAGGTTTTAGAAAGTCTAAGTTCTATCCTAAAGCAAGATATGGGATCAATTTCAACAGACTTCAACCAGACTTTGGACAGCCTCTACAAAGTCGGTGCAATCTTCAAGGGGGTAGCAAGGAGTGTTCAAGTCACAATTCAACATAAAGACACCATCACGACAATGCATGCCAAGACGTGAATCATAACCGAAGTTAAGCTTATAAAGTGTTCCAGTCAACCACACAAGGCAAACTTGTCATCAGCAGCCTGCTAGTGGTATGGATTAAACGAAGCTGCTTTGATCAAACACCACAATCCGCAACTAACATCTACTTGCATGAAATGAAATTTATTCTACTTTACGCTACTAAGTGATTCGGAAGGACGAAAAATCCTTGCTAGCAACTCACAACAAAAGATGCAATCATCATCAATGAAAACTCTTTTTATTGAGAGAGTGTTCACAACAACCTTTTACAAAGCATTCAATGAGAAAGTTTTCCTTCCTCTTCACTATCACTTGAATCACTTTCAACCAACACTTCGGTGGAAGCAGTGGCATCTTCTAAAAACTTCCCTTCATTTGAACTTTGCAACATTAACACTTCTTGCTTGACGGGCTTGTATGAGCCCAATTCAGTTTCTACGAACATAATTTCATTATCTTCATCGTATTCTATAATCATGAATCTTAGCCTCGGTGTGCTTTCGACCTTAATCTGATTTGGAACTCCTCTCCATGGAAGCCACATGTGGGAGAAATCTGTTGCAATGTATCCATTCAATTTCCTTGCCCAATCTCTGCTTAGCAGCATGCCATATCCATCAGGTATGTCGACCACTAATATATCAATACAACTCTGAACTCTAGGGTCGGCTGCCAACTGCATATGAATGTTATTCAATTCTCCAACAACTGGAACTTCTATCTTGTCCAACTGGGTTACCTTCTTGCTAGTTTGAAGTGGAACTAAACCCAATCTTTCGCACACCTTCAGGGGCATGACATTACTAGAAGCACCGGAGTCGATCAAGCAATTGTGTAACAATTTTCCAAAAATTCTAATTGATACGAGAAATGGGGCTGGTTCATCTTTCTCCTAATAAAATACCACTGGTTTTCTTCTCTCCTCAACTGTTATAGTACTCTTCTTTTCATCCTTCCTGTCTAATTGAGTTCGGCTGTCTTGGGCAATCTCCTTCAGATTCTTTGTTTTCTCTTGCCTTTGCTTCTTCTCTGCAGGAATATTGAACCGAACTCTTCTTTTATCTTCAGTCTTCGACTTCTCAGGCACGCTTGAAGACTCTTGTACTATCCACACGAAACTTTGAGACTGTTGTGGAGTCTCCCAAGTGTTAAATGGCGCATGAGGCACCTCTTCTACTACATTTGCGCTCTGCATGGGACGAGACTGAGTGTTGACAGGAGGATTCTTTGATGAACTAGGTACTTCCTGAGAAGTATTCCTCACAACAGGCGTCTCATACAAGCTTCCTAGAATGGTATCTCTGACTTCTGAAATCTTCATTAATTCATACAAAGGAAGACTGACTTTCATTTTCTTAACTTCTTCTAGTACATAAGAACTTAACCTCTTCACATCTTCTCTTGGAAGATTCTCTTTTTGTGGGCGTTGCATTTGGTGAACAGGTTGTTGGACTGTCTGTTGTCCACTTCTATTTTGCATCGCACTTTGCTGTCTATACTCCGGAGAATCCTTAGGTACACTTGGATTATTGCTTGCATTAGGATTCGGTGGCGTTGCGAAATTGTTTGGAGGAATCGATGACATCAGAGGTTCCTTCTGATGATAGCTCCTCTGATAAACTTTGGGGGCTGCTCCTCCAGATGTCTGAAAAGCTTGCAACTCTCTTCTCCCTTCTACCAAAACGTTGTTATTGAGAGGTGGAAAAACATAATTATCTTGGCCAAGAGGCTCCTCTGAATAGGTGGCCTGAGCTTCTGAATATACTTGGGCTTCTGAATATACTTGAGCTTCTGAATATACTTGAGTTTTTGGCGCTTGATAGTCTGGCGCCCCCACGGGACCATTTGCAGAAGCTGGTGGAAATCTATGGTTGACTTGTGGTGGCGTGTAGCTCTAGTATTTAGGTGGAAAATTGAAATCTTCTAGAATGAGCACCTGGTCATATCGTTGTACTGGGACTATTTCATATCCAGTAGTCAGGGGATTCTCGGTACCTTCCGTGTTCTTTACTTCTCTTTTGAAAATATCAGTAGCTACTTGAAATTCATGACATTGGAGTTCTGAATGCTGATTGGTATTATGAAGTCTACACCATCCCAACATGGCAGCCTCTGCCAAGTAAACTCTGTCAGTGGGACGGTTTTCAGGAGGTGGCGGGTTATCTAGCGGTGATGGAACACCTCTGTTATTGGGCCTTGTGTTCCAGGACCTTTTCTAAAATCCTTGATTATTATTCCTATACCCATGACTATATTTCGTGATTGTGTCCTTGGTGGGCATCCTGGTGGTTTGGAGGATTATTCTGGTATCCTTGATTGGCACCTTGATGTGTCCGATTACTTCTTAGCATGGACTACATCTGATTATTTTGATTTCTGAGGTAAGTCACCTCAGTTGACAGTCTTTTCATTTGTTCTACTAACTCTTTCATTTCTTCTTTCTCCTCTTGAGTCCTTGTTGGTGGTACTATGTTCTGGAGGTAAAGAGGCTGTGTTGCTTGAGTTTGGGACAAAGGAGTCCCAGGATGGAGAACTAACTAATTTGATGGTGTTTGTACTTGGTACTTTGGTTGAGGAATTGGATTCATTGTTGGAGCTTGCTGAATCCAGGTTGAGCCGAGTGTCTGCACCTGGTTGTTTGTCGAAGTTAGGCCAGTATACAGTGAGGGCCCAGTTATATTCTGCCCCATGTTCTGGCTCACTTCAACAGCTTTGGCATAGGCTTGGTTCATATTGGCGGGAGCGGGATGAGTCTGTCTCACGAACATCGCGGTCAAAGGATCCAAGGCTGAATAGTAATTCTCTCTAGCATCAGCAACCACATAGGGGTCACGCAATCTTGTCAGAGCCTTTTGGAATCTATTATTGAATGCATGAATAGGCTCTTTTTCATGTCTTCTCACTTCTACAAACTGGCGATAAAGCTCTACAGGAGTAATAGGAATACCAAACTTTCCGATAAAGGCTCCTTCATCTGTTCCCATAATCTTATTGACTCGATTGGCAAGTGAATGAGCCAATAGTGAGCTTCTTCTCCTAAAGAATACGGAAACAGCCTGCAAGCCACGTCTGCATATGCAATCTGTCTGTTGCACAAATGGTCTTCGAACATCTTGATGTGGTCCTCAGCAGTCCAGTTTACATCATTGACATGAAACTTAGAGCAGAAATTCTTAGGATTCTTCGGCATATCGTGATAGTCAGCAAACTCTAGCGGAGACGGATTATTGACCAACCAAGTAGCACCATTTTGGGCCAGTTGGGCCATTGCTTGAACTGGTTGTCGCCGCTGGTAAACAATAACTTGGGTTGGTTGTTGTTGGGCTACAGTAGCCTGAATCAGTTGTTGTTGTTGGACGGGTTGCTGTTGTTGAATAAACACTGGAACTTGTACTTGTCTCGGTTGAGCAAACCTCGAAGCACTAGGTGGAGTTCTGAACAAACTCGAAATCTCTTCTTCACTTTCTTCACTTGACTGAACTTCTTCGTTTGATGAAACTTCTTCACTCGACTTAACCTCTTTACTTGAATGACCTTCCTTCTTTTTCCTTGCTCTTGCAGGTAGCTCTAGCTCCACAAACTCTTTAGATGAACTAGGCGTGGACCTCAAAATTATCTTCAACTTGTCTGGAGAGAATGAACTGATACGATCTAGGATGTAGCTGATTATTGGCGAGGTGCGGGAGCAGAAGCAAGCGGTTGTCTTTGATTCAGCAAATCTCTTTCAATAGCAACTCGAATCTTAAGCTGTTGTCTTTGGTTCATTTTTTGATTTCATTGATTTGGTATCATTTTTACAAACTTTCAGACTTTCAACCAAAATTAGTGACGGCATACAAACTTTCATACTTTAAAAATTAAAAAAAGCCATACAAAATGAGCAGCAACAGTAGTGGCAGTGAAGTCATGAGGGTAGTGACAGTGAAAATGAAGCTCAAAGAATGTCAATAGACCCTTCTTCTACCTCTGAAAATCCAACCCATGCTTCTTCAACCTCTGAAAATCCAACCCATGCTTCTTTAGACCATTATGTATGCCCTATACCCTCTCTTCAAAGGTTTGCAAAAGGCCCTTTCAACCGCAACAAATCATTGCGTCAGTTTGCCACAGATGTGACTACCAACAAGAAGAAAAATTAAGGGGGCAGCAAGAAATGGCTTTGTCATGTTTGTGAAACTCATTGCCATGGGAGCTATACTAGATTAGAGGCGATCTAGTGGGTGACAGTGGAAAGGGTGTTAGAGTTTGTGAGAAAATAACATTGGAGCAGCAGCTTCAATTTGCAAAGTTGGCTGGACTAAGTGATGACCAAATCATTACCATTCAAAATAAAAAACAACCATTAGTTGATTTGCAAGCCTCTTCCAATGTATTAATTTTAGAGAGTTGTGATAGAGGGAAGAGGAGAGAAAGTGAGAAAACTTCAATCATGGGGTTAATGAATGTGCAAAAACGTGAGCAAGCTGATGATGCAGTGGCTAAATTCTTTTATGCACATACTCTTCCATTTCATTTGGCAAGGTCACCTTATTTCAAAACTATGGTGAAAGAAATATTGATAGTTGGACCCTCTTATTCCCCCCATGGAGAACATAGATTGCGTACCTCCCTCCTTGACAAACAATATTCAAAAGCTACCTTGTTGATGGAGGAGATGAGGCAAACATGGATTAGGACTGGTTGTTCCATGTCATGGATGGGTGCACTGTTATTCGACACAGGCCACTCATTAATGTTATTGTTACATGCCCTGCTGGTTCATACTTTCTTCGAGCTGTTGATTATTCTGGGAAGTGTAAGGATGTTGATTTTCAATTTGGCATTTTGAGAGAGGCCATAGAGGAGGTTGGTCCTTCTAATGTTGTGTAGGTTGTGACAGATTCAGCTCATGTTTGTAAGCTAGCTGGTTTGATGATTGAGAGTGCTTACAAACACATTTTTTGGACTCCATGTTGTGTACATGCTTTGAATAATGCTTTGAAATACATTGGAAAAATAAATTGGGTGAGGGCAGCAGTTGCAAAGGCTAGAAACATACAAATGTTTGTATGTAACCATCACACTTCACTTGCACTATTCCAGTCTTATTCAAAGAAAGAATTCCTCAAACTAGTTGAGACTAGATATGCTAGCTACTATATTTTGTTGGAGGATGTTGGAGGTCCAAGATGCTCTACAAGCCATGGTTGTTTGTGCAGATTGGAAAAGGTGGACTCTATCAAAGACAAATGAAGGCAAGGAAGTGAGAGATAGAGTACTTAATGAAACTTGGTGGGCCACTATTAAGTAAGAAATCTGAAAATTTAAATTGTTTTTGAATTTGTTACACTTTGTTTTACTTTGTATTTTAAAAGTTCTAATTTTTAATTTGTTGCTTGTAGGTGTATTTTCTCTTTCATATTACTAGCTATGGGGGTAATCCGGTATGCAGATACAAACTCTCCTAGCTTGGGAGAGATATATGAGACTTTTGATAGCATGCTTGACCAAATGAAGCAAGCTATTCGTCAAAAGGATCTTGAGTTGAGTTTTTATGAGGACCATATTAGGCCTATTGTGACAAAGAGGTGGAACACAATGAATACCCCTCTTCCTATGCTTGCTAATGCTCTTAATTCGAAGTGGTATGTACCTTGACCTGGCAAAATGCTTCCTTCTGAGGATGACGAGGTGATAGAGGGGCTTACAACAACCCTACATAAAATGTATACCAATGAGCAGGCAACCATTCTTAGAGAGCAGTGGCTTATGTTTTCTGATCTTCAGGGTCCTACATTCAGCAAACTAGAGGCTAGGACGGATAGGGCCACCATTGCACACAACAACCCCATTGGATGGTGGAAATTTCATGGGAAGGACACACTGTATTTGAAACACCCTGCCATTCGTTTGCTCTCATAGATTGCTAGTTCCT